>WNWK01019673.1:0-37294 GCA_009830355.1 Cherax destructor | reverse complement strand
TCCAGACTCCCCCCACCAACCCAGGGCAAGCCACGTTCATGTTCCAGCGTCTCAGCGTGGCCATCCAGAGGAAACGCATGCTGCATACTCGGCTCGCGTCCGGCTTCGGAGGAGCTGGAGGAGATTCATAATCTTTGACATATTGTACCATTGTATTCATGTTCATGTTTGTGTGTTTTATAAATGTATTCTGTCTATTAATAAAGCATTTATATGTATGTATGTGTGTATAGGATGGGGTGGTAGGAGAAGTGTAATATTCAAACGGCTTCAGGAAGAAATCCAAATATTCTTCCTTGATGCCTTTTATCCACTTCTCCGAGGCTATGGGTCCCACAATTTGCACCAGAGGTGGACCCCATCCTATATATATATATATATATATATATATATATATATATATATATATATATATATATATCTCCCACCAAGGGCCACCCTGCCTTGGTGGGAATCGGCCGATGTGTTAATAAAAAAAAAAAATATAATGTATGTCTCTTAAGTGATTCACCCATTGGATCATTGAGTCAATTTATGTAAAGAAAACTTTAATGAAATTCGTTACACTGATGAAGAGGATAAGACAATCAAGGAATTCTGGAGAAAATATAACACCCTGGATGCCATCAATAACTTCAGTGCAGCTTGGCAGGAAATCACAGTTAATGCAATGAACAAATCACGGAAGAAACTGTGGCCAGAAACTATTGACGATTTTTCATGAACTGGAGCCATCATTTTCAGATGTACTCAGGGAGGTACATTCAGTGGAGCAGCCCAGGAGGGAAGGGAGCGGCGGCTAAGGGGGATACAACCCCCAGATGCAAATATTTTCTTTAATTACAATTGATGGTTAATTTTCATTATTATATTAACCAGTTACCATGAAATCACGATAGTAAGAAATTTCGAATATCTACTGAAAATTATGTGTTTTGAAAACGAGTTTTTTTTTAATTTTCTATATCATAGGATTTTTTAAAGCCCTGGATTCGGTACTGCACTCATTTCTTTGCCCATGTATCACCAAAATGCTCTCTGATATTAACCGGACGGATTTCTGCAAAGCCCTCATTTTAATGTAACAAAATTTCAATGTGCTGAGGAAATAATAGAAATCTTAGTGCACCTAATGAGAGAGCGAATCATCGCTGCAAGAGCCAATAATCGCAGAGTGCTGCAGAACAGCGCAGAAAAACAGTCTCTAGTCAAACAGCCTTCAGTGGAAACCTGTAATTTTATGAGGAGTGTTAGACCTTCTATATCCATCACACATTCACTTGATTAAGAGCAACATCCTGCATCCAGGGACACAGTTGGTGATGAGCATCCCCTGGCAAGCCGTGCAACACGCAACAAGAAACCAAACTCTCTTTCTCATCCACCAGCAACACTGTCTCATCACGTTACACAGATGAGGAAGCCGATGATCCTATCTTTTCTCTCCCTCCCAATAATTCATTTATTCATTCTTTTCCCCCTCCTATCTCACTCTCACTACTGTGTAACCTAGTACAGTTTCTTAATTCTTACCTAAATCCTTTTCTTTCTCCCTCAAAGTAATGTAATTTTCATCCCCCAGCCTAACTTTACCCTTCCCTTCACTAATATATGTTTACACTGGCTTCAATGAACGCCACTATGCCTCCGTTAAATAAGGGACCCATCATTGTCTCCTTTTTTTAAATTTCATAATTGAACGAGGAAATTAATAGGAATTAGATACGGAATATTATCCGAGTCCCCATTTCAAGTTATATCATGGGCTTCAAGTGGAAAAATGTGGCTCGCTAAACACATTTCTCGTTTAGCGAACTTTTCTCTGGTCTCTATATAGGTTAAACAGGGTCGTATTCACACACACACACACACACTCAGATTCACAAATATATAACAGTTTGCTCTCTTTCACATTCCTCTCACACTCCCTTGATTTTTCTCCCCTTGTGTCTGTATTTCTCTCTCTCTATCTTTCTCTCTCCCCTTTCACATTTCTCGTCCTTACTCTCTTACTCTCTCTCAGCAGGAACACGGGATCGATGCTGAATCTTATCTTGCAGTGGTGGCTGGGCTCTGTCCTGCTTGAATTTCTGAGAGAGAGGAGGGTGAGAGTGTGTGAGAGAGAGGGTGTGTGTGTGTGTGTGTGTGTGAGAGAGAGGGTGAGTGTGAGAGAGGGTGTGTGAGAGAGAGGGTGTGTGTGAGAGAGGGTGTGTGTTTGAGAGAGAGAGAGAGAGAGAGAGAGAGAGAGAGAGAGAGAGAGAGAGAGAGAGAGAGAGAGAGAGAGAGAGAGAGAGAGAGAGAGAGAGAGAGAGAGGGGGAGGAAGAACCTACCACTCGTCATTATATACACAAATGCTGCTTTAGAGAAATGTAACAGGTTGATGAGTGTGTCGTCAGTGTTTACCCGGTGCACATACCAGTGTGCACCAAGGGTGTCAATGAGCATCAATGAGTACCAATGCTCTTCAATATTTGTCACATTCCTACCTACGTCACATTCCATAATATAAATATTATGCTTTCGAATGAGGTGGTATATACAAAATTTTGTATTATGCATCCATTTTGCATTTATTTGACTGACTCACCTAGCTTCAACTGAGTCTTATATACTGGACAATATCACAATATTTAGGACGTGTCATTTACGTTTAAGAAATAGTATATATAATATCGTGCCGAATAGGTAAAAAACTGGTCATTTAGCAAGAACTCATTTAAAATTTAAGTCCTTTCTAAAATTTTCTCTTATGTTTACAGAAATATATTTTCTCATTTATGTTAATATCAAAGATAATAATTTTGTACAAAAAGAACCTTAGAAAACTTACCTAACCTTATAACAAGCGCAATTTAACTTAGCCTAATGCAACTAAATATATTTTAGATAAGTTTACAATAATTTAATAATAAACAAACAATGAAATGTATTTTTGTTCGTTAGGTTCAGAATGATTTTTGCGAAATTATTTCATACACAAATTTTCGCTTACCTTATTCGGCAAGAAGAGCGTTGCTATTTAAGCAAAAATCGCAAGTTTTACTTATTCGGCACAACATATATATAGTATAATCACAGTACGTGTTCTCTATATTAGGCTAATTAAAAATGTTAGTGACCTATATTATGTCGTGTCATATATGTGTGAAAAATACTTGTTAAACAGTACCATATGTGTTATATATTTTTTATATTTCTAGTGTTATATATGTCAGGCAATGTCATATATGTTAGGCAGTGTCATATATGTTAGGCAGTGTCGTATATGTTAGGCAGTGTCATATATGTTAGGCAGTGTCATATATGTTAGGCAGTGTCGTATATGTTAGGCAGTGTCGTATATGTTAGGCAGTGTCGTATATGTTAGGCAGTGTCGTATATGTTAGGCAGTGTCGTATATGTTAGGCAGTGTCGTATATGTTAGGCAGTGTCGTATATGTTAGGCAGTGTCATGTATGTTAGGCTGTGTCATATAAAATGTGTCATATCGTAGCGTGCAGTGTGGGAGAGTGAGTCATATACTTCACTGACATATTGCACCATTCTACTTGGCCACCCCTACCTGTCCACCCTGTCTGGCTACCCTACCTGGCCACCCTTCTCCCTCCCCCCTGTTTAGCCACCCCTACTTGGCCACCATGTCTGACCACCCCTGTCCCCTCCACCCTGTAAGGTCATCCCTGCCTGGGTACCCCTGTTCCCTCCACTCTTCCTGGCTACCCCTGCTTCCTCCACCCTGCCTGGCCACCTCTGCTTCCTCTACCCTACTTGGCCACCCCTGCTTCCTCCACTCTTCCTGGCTACCCCTACTTCCTCCACCCTGCCTGGCCACCCCTGCTTTCTTCACTCTTCCTGGCCACCCCTGCTTCCTCCACTCTTCCTTGTTACCCCTGCTTCCGCCACCCTGCCTGGCAACCCCTGCTTCCTCCACCCTGCCTGGCCACCCCTGCTTCCTCCACCCTGCCTGGACACCCCTACTTCCTCCACCCTGCCTGGCCAACCCTGCTTCCTCCACCCTGCCTGGCCACCCCTGCTTCCTCCACCCTGCCTGGACACCCCTGCTTCCTCCACCCTGCCTGGCCACCCCTGCTTCCTCCACCCTGCCTGGCCACCCCTGCTTCCTCCACTTTGCCTGGCCACCCCTGCTTCCTTCACCCTGCCTGGCCACCCCTGCTTCCTCCACCCTGCCTGGCCACCCCTGCTTCCTCCACCCTGCCTGGTCACCCCTGCTTCCTCCACCCTGCCTGGCCACCCCTGCTTCATCCACCAGGTTTGGTTTAGTCACCTACACTCCCTTAAGTTTCATTGGAAAATACGCTAAAGCTCACGCTATTTGTGCATTAGCCATTGTTTGGTTCCCTCATGTGTGTGTGTGTGTGTGTGTGTGTGTGTGTGTGTGTACTCACCTAGTTGTGGTTGCAGGGGTCGAGTGTGTGTGTGCAAGCAAATCATTCCAGGTGGTACAATATCCGTCTTTTCCTTACGATAAACTCTTTAAACTCTTAGTAATACTTAGACTCCCCTTCTGAGTTCTGAACAGCGCAATACTTGTTATACACGCTCAAGAGTTTTTGATCAGAAAGAATCAATTATATATTTCTGGAGACATGAATTTATGGGAGAAATGAAAATGATTTTTTCATTTGTATTTATAAGCCCCCTATCAGCATTCATATCAGTGCCCAGAAATGCTATGCATACAAAGGGGCTTTCTATAAAGGCGTTCATACATGTCAGTTACTCTACTGTATAGAAATGCAGTTTTGAAGTCCTTCAGCGCTGACTTCAGAAGTGACTTCATCTGATGTAGTTATTGCATGACCATCCATTTGAGCATCTCAACCTCAGTGGAGGGTGAGGTCTATGTCTCTCCACATCCATGCTTTTACACACCCACATTCCGAACTCAACTCCAGCTACGTCGGAAAGAAATCTTTAAAGCTCCCGTAGTTGATAAGCCCTTAATGGAATACCTGAATATATCCTCATTTCCCCCACTGAAGTCTCCCAGCTCAGGCTGACAGATTTCAACACGTTGTTTGAACCCCATCCTGCGTGATGGATTATGGCCGCCAAACATAGAATGCTTTCGTTCTAAGTGTGTTTGTTGTTCTTGATTCACCGGTACTCTCCCGGCCCGGGTCTTTTCCAGATGGTGACCCGGCCTTGGCTCCCTGTCTTGGGAGTGTCTTGAGACCTGTCTGCCATGGGAGGAGGTACAAGTACCTCCTCATCTTCTGGGACCAACTGTCCCCAGGCCTACCCCCATTCCCCACTCTCACGGGGCTCGTAGGGAGAAGCTAGGCCTCTAGTCTGCCATCTTCCCCGCCCCAGGGGGCTCGTGGGAATGGCAGTCTTGTGAGCTGCAGATGGTAGCAAGCTCTGGCTCTGGCACCTTCCCCGCCCAAGGAGGGCTAGTGGGAGTGGTGTCTGCTTCTTGTCCCAGTGTGTAACCAGAATACCAGAGAGTAGGGCAGCAGCACACTGCTGATATATCCAGTTTTGATACAAAAATATAGATGGCTGTAATGGCGTTCAGCATCACGAGTATCTATAGGTATCGTATATAATTTTTAACTTTTACAATGGTTATGTATAGTAAATTACGGAGAACTTTACTTTAATAACCTAATAAAGTGAAGTAATTTGACTTATTTTATATATTTATTTATTTTAACATAGGAATATATTAAATGCTGTTATATTCTCACTGTGACGAAGACTCGTGTCAGGAAACACTTGTCCAGTTTCCTGACGAACCTACCTAACCTAACCCAAAAATTATACAAGATCAAAAATTATGAATCTTAACAATTCCAGAATTTGCTATTATAACAATATGAGAAATCACAACCCTTCCTTTCAGTAGATTTATTCATTAGATATTCTTTGGGTCTCTTAAATTGTTTTATACTAAGCCTTGATAATGAAACCTTTTCCATATCTTTATTAGAGTGTAATAGGTGCTCGAATCTTTCCCACCAGCTGTGGATACTACTAGTGCTCACTTCAACTAATACCATGCTGGCTTTGGTTCCTTACCGTCACAAAATTCACTACAAAAGATTCCGGACACTAATTTTTTTTGTCCTCCGGGTCTCGAACCCCGGACCCCAGTGGTAAGAGTTCCGGACACTAGTTGATAATTGTGTATATGTAGTTGAGTTTCAACTGCTTTGCATTAGCTGCCACAGTAAACGCATATTACTAAAAGTTGAAGGTATAACGATATTGACAGTGAAAGAACACTTAGATGTCCTAAGCGTCCCAATTATGTCCTATCTCGCAGTTAACGGACTTCACAAGTTTCGTGCCTCGTGAGAAGTGTTGTGCTTATCCCTAAAACTGTATGGCGTTTGCTTCCACCGCCTCCTCGTCTCAGAATCGACTTTCTGGCGTCTTTCCCACCTTCCATACCTCACTCTCCTCCTCCCTCTCTCTTTTCCTTTAACCCTCCCTCTTGGAGCCGCGGGGTGGTAAAAATTTATCGACACTATTGACCTAGTGATCCCCAGCCGAGTCGCTCAGCCCTGATGATGGTTTTGGTAACACTGGCATTGTGTGAGGTCGTACTGCCGAGTCTGTGATTTAGCTCTAACACAGATATTAGTAAAATATTTATATTCCCTCTTTCTCTCTCTCTTTAATTTTTTAAGATATGTCCTCCTATCTGCAGTCTGCCCCTACTTTCCCATATCCTGGAAGGCATCTCTCTCCCGCATCAACCATTCCATTTGTGCCGACAGCTCTGGTAGTGGTGTCAGTGGGCGACGCTGCCAGGTCCCAGAGAGTGGTGGTTGCTGGGATGGAAGAGCATGGCACGCACCTCGGCCTTCGTTCCTCTCAGCCTTACTTCGTGTACCAAGAGTCCCTCAATGTCACCGGCCTCTTGGGCAAGACTGCCGTCCTCAACTGCCGGGTTAAAAACATCGGCAACAATACAGTGAGGAAATTTAATAGAGGTTCTATATATTTTTTTAGATTTTAGCTATTGTTTAGTGTATTATTTTGTTGTATTGTTTATGGGAAACTAGTTTTTTTTTTTTTTGGTGTATTTTAAGGAATTTTTTGCCACCGAAGCGGTAAGTGTTTTGTGCAATCTATATACATCATTTAGATGGTAGCGCAAAGGAAAATAGTAAACACAATAGGTCTAAGAACTAGCCGAAAAAAAAGATTAACAGGAGTAAATCTAGTTACACACATTAACAAGTTATATTTTAATGTTTTATTACAAGCAAATTTGGGGTAATTGTTCGTAGTTTCTGGCTTCTTTATTCACTAATACAATCTCTCGACAAAAGGATAGCATTTAAAAAAAAAGTAAGAACAGCAACAGAGAGAACAAAACATGAACGTCAAAGAACATATGAACACCAACAAAGAGAAACAACAACAACACATGCGGACACATTAACAAAAACACCAGCAAACAGAATATTCGGAAAATGTGCGAGGAGGTGGAACGAGAGAAGGAAGATATCAGAGAAAGATTGAGGAAGACATTATTTTTTTCTTCATTCAATGAAGGAAGGAAGTTGTAAAAGACTCGGGTGAAAAGGCGATTCTCAGACTACAAATCGCTCTGACCCCTCGTTTCCTGGGCATTTGGTTCTCAACTATCACGAGAGAGAGAGAGAGAGAGAGAGAGAGAGAGAGAGGCCCTCTGAATGTTAATCTCTCTCTCTCTCAAACACACACATATATATATATATATATATATATATATATATATTCTTGGCTTAATGGATATATGTAATAATATGCTAAATAATATAATATATATATATATATATATATATATATATATATATATATATATATTATATATATATATACATGCTACTTGCATGTTATTTACTATACTATACCATTAAGCCAAGAATACTAAGAATGAACACTCGCCCCTCGCCTCCCCACAGACACACTAATTAAATTTATGATGACAAAGAGACGAATCTGATTTGCATGCACCCCTCTGTGTCTGGCGCGTGTGACAGGCATCATAACTGTTGACACATGACCGGTGCTGCTCCTTGTTCGACAGGGTTCGCATGACAGGTCCAGTTAGTTTCGAACGTGTCAATAATTGACTGTAGCACCAGGTGCCAGTGAAAGGTAACGCTGTCAAACTCTAACAGGGTGGAAATGGATGTTAGCTTTATTATATATAGTGCTAAACCCGTGTGAGTCATTTCAGCGCAAGGTTTAATATAAGCTCAATCCTCGTCGGCTAATCGCGGCTCGGTTTCTGAATAACTTCATAGGTATTATTCTGCTCGCACTCCAACAGCACGTCAAATCGCAAAAGCTAATTGCTTCCACTTCTAACTATATGCTCATTAACTAACAAGCTTCACCGAAGCCAGTCAGGCAGATGAACTCAATATTTACAAAACTTTCACTAAATAATCGATGCAAACTTTGTAAATAAAAAAATAAGGCATGGTTTGAAACAAACTAGATTGCTTAGCAGTGTCGAGAAAAAAATCGAAATTTAAAATCCATTTCGTGCCCTGCTTGTAGACTGCGTAACGGAAGTCTCTCTTCTTTGTTCTTTCTGAAGGAAACTTGTTAAGTTCCATAACATTTATTGTCTTTAATTTTGTGTGTGATTTACATTTATTGTATGGAAGTATAACCTGTTATTGTCGGTGGATGGCAAGAAAGCTAATGTAATTAATATACTAAAATAATTTAAAAAGTTTCCATCATTTTCAGTGGGACATATAATAATTTATTTAGCCTAATTACAATTACAGCAATGTGGGAATGCCTATTTACTTATATCAGTATAAAATCTTTTTAATTTGCATTATTTCTCATTAAATTCTTACTACCAGTAACAAAAATTAAAACTTTTGGACATTTAAAAAGCCACGAATTCATCAATGAATAGGTGCCTACCTCAGCAAATATATATATATATATATATATATATATATATATATATATATATATATATATATATATATATGCTTATTTATATTTTAAGGTGGCGATGAAGGGGAATAAATCTGCTAGCTATTCTTCATATTCTGCATTATATCGTAAATAACACTGAAAAGCGATCTTTGGTGGGGTCATCCGGGTCATTTACCGTGATGAATGATGCAAAATGAATCTGAATTACAGAGCATTGTGTGCGGGATTAATAGTACCAATGAATAATAATGAAGAATGTCTGGTGTCTCTTAAATCGGAGAGAGAGAGAGAGAGAGAGAGAGAGAGAGAGAGAGAGAGAGAATCTCAGTTAAAAGTTTAGGAAAAACGAAGGAGACATTGGGTTTTGAGGAGTACATATGAACTTTACCTGGATGGGGGTGGGAGAATACAGAGGAAAATTTATTACCATGGTTTAATGCACTCCATTGAAATACAGCTTTTAGCGTGACAGTTGTCTTTTATGTGGGACGAGTGTTGCTTTCTTTTCAGAGAAAAGGAAAGGAAGTAAGTATCGCTCTATTAGAGAAGTTGTGAGACTGAGGTACGAGCCTGAAGTGGGTGTATGAATGCAGTCGATTTGTGATTTGAAATAGGAACGTGGGTATTGTGATGGGGATTGATTCTGAAGCACGATTACATAGTGTGAGGGTTAATAACGTCTTGCGTGTGGTGGTTCAGGGATCTACCCTAATATGAAAAAACTTTCCCTGTGCAAGTCAGTCGAAAACGCGAGCGAAATATTTCCTAATATAGCGATTTTTTTTTTCTGTCGGTATGTAGTGAGTTTACATAGCCGTTGCATCCGATGTGGCTTTTGTCGAGTATCGCTCTTAGATATCACAGCTCACATGCTGAGTGTCCGTGGTTCGATCCCCGACAAGGGTGGAAACGTTGGGCATGTTTCCTTACACCTGCTGCCCCTGTTCACCTAGCAGTAAGTAGGTACCTGGGTGTTAGCCGACTGTTGTCGGTTGCATCCTGGAGGGTGATAGTATACCTTAGGGCTGGGCTTCAAAATGAGCTGAGGTAAAATAGCAGTTCTTAGCCTGTAAAACTGATTTGTGTGAAAACGAAAAACAAAGGTCTTCAGAATACACCTAGGAGGTCGAGGTTTTTTAAATTAGAATGAGTTTTCTCCAAGACTTGATAAAGCATTATTAAGTTCAGTAATATCACAGTATTAATAAATTTATTCCCTGCAGACCCTTTATAATTATCGATTCCTGCGATATAATTTATATCTTCTTGTTTGGCGACGGAGAGGAAATAAACGTTGAAGGGAGAGCACATTTCTTGCTCATTATCATTATGCAATCCTGACCTGGTTTTATGTGGGGTTGTCTTTAAAAAAAAACATGTTTTATGTGTGTTTTATATTGCTCTGTGGTGGTGTAGCTACCGACTGAGCATGTCGGTTTAATCCCTTTTCTGTGCTGGTTCTTGTTCTGGATGTGTTGTTATTGCGTTGTTATTGCTTTTGCCGTGGAACTGTCGTCTGTACTTGCTCTGGGTGTGTGGTCATTGCTGTTGTTGTTGTTGAACTGCTGCCTTTACTTGTTTTGAGTGCGCGTCTGTTGTGAGGATGTTGTTTGTGTTTCTACTGGAGGGGGATGGGTTAAGAGTGATAGATATTTGCCGGGGGTCTGCGACTTCAGCCAGTTGCTCTGGGGTGGCTGAAGTTGCATGTTGTGGGTTGGCTGAAGTTGCATGCTGTGGGTTGGCTGAAGTTGCATGCTGTGGGTTGGCTGAAGTTGCATGCTGTGGGGTTGCTTAGGATAGGTTAGGTAAAATTTGTCAGGGAACAGGACAAGTATTTTTTGACGCGCGGGTCTTAGATGATGACCCGCCACTGGAACTTTTGGTTATTTGACCGAGGCCTTCCGCTGGCTTACCGGTTCACCCCTTTAAAAGTAATAATAGTTATAATTATAATAATTTATATGGGGTTGCTGATTTTACTTTACGTGGAGCAGTAGTAGTTACTTGCTTTTGGTGGCTATATTTTATAGTTGTCCATCTGTGGCTCTTATAATTGCTGTGGGATGGCTAGAGTTACATGTTGTGAATTGCAGTTATTTTTATTTGCTGTGGGGTTTGCTGTACCAATCTTATCTCGGTTAGTTTATTAGTTTTAAACGAGTGTCTGACCATCGTATTTCCCGGCATATAAGGCGCACGAGTATATATATATATATATATATATATATATATATATATATATATATATATATATATATATATATATATATATATATATATAATGTGGAAATTAGGAGAAGGTGTGGAGTTACTAAAAGTATTTGTCAGAGGGCTGAAGAGGGGTTGTTGAGGTGGTTTGGTCATTTAGAGAGAATGGATCAAAGTAGAATGACTTGGAGAGCGTATAAATCTGTAGGGAAGGAAGGCGGGGTAAGGGTCGTCCTAGAAAAGGTTGGAGGGAAGGGGTAAAGGAGGTTTTGTGGGCGAGGGGCTTGGACTTCCAGCAAGCATGTGTGAGCGTATGGTTTTTGGGACATGACGATCTGTTGGAGTGTGAGCAGGGTAACATTTTGTGAAGGGATTCAGGGAAACCAGTTAATTGATTTAATTGGACTTGAGTTCTGGAAATGGGAAGTACAATGCCTGCACTTTAAAGGAGGGGTCTGAGATAGTGACAGCTGGGAGGGACTTTTCTCAGCTGTCGTATCTGAGCTCCTCTGCAAAGACAGTGATTATGTATGAGTGTGGTGAAAGTGTTGAATGATGATGAAAGTATTTTCTTTTTGGGGATTTTCTTTCTTTTGGGTCACCCTGCCTCGGTGGGAGACGGCCGACTTGTTGGATATATATATATATATATATATATATATATATATATATATATATATATATATATATATATATATATATATATAATACGATGTTTCCAAGCAGTTGTAATGTTAGTAAACAACTGCTAAAGCGTAACCCAAAACCGACCTTTGATCCTGACCTTGAGCATATAAGGCGCAGGGTGAAATTCAAAGACATTTTATGCAGGAAAATACGGTACATCTAACCTCTACACCACTAGTAAAGGATACTTTAAACCATAAAGCAGAGATTAAAGTTAACTCTCAGTGTTTATAAAGAGAGAGGCAGACGCCTCTCACTGTATATAACCTTTGTTACTCAGAGTGTATTTTCCCTTTAGTAGTTTTATTACTTTTATACGAAAACGTCTATTTTATGTAAATTGTTTCATAACCAACATCAGCTGACGAAAGAATAAAAAAAATAGTATAGCCTAACAATACGAACAGTTTAATGTGTTAAAGTACATATTATAAAAAACTTCTGTCCCAAGTTCTGAAAAGCTTTCGTTATATTGAGAGGCTCTTCGCTGGAATCCTCTTTACTACCTCTCGTCTCTTTCCATATTTTTGCCCCTTTTAATTCTCTTTATGTTTATTATGCTCGTTTTCTCTGCTCCGCAGCTCGTTTTCTTTTTGTTCATTGCTGATTTCGTTTTAAGCATAACTTAGGTATTTAATTTCCTCGTGAAATTTACATTTTTACTTGCCCAATCTGCACCTTCTAGGTTTAGATGTATTTAACCAGATAAAGCTAACGTTCCCCATTTTCTCTTGTTTTACAGATTACTTATTGGTTTGAACTTAATTGGTTCCTAGGTGGTGTTCAAAATGCAAAAAATTCGATTTCCGAAACAGTAATTCCCAGGGTTTCATTATCAGCCTCTCACACTGGAGGATGTTGTACCGTCTCTTCCAAAAGTCTCTGACAATTAGGTCGGTGTCAGAGGTCACTGCAAAGAGCTTTTGAAGAAAGGCTTTCATGTTAATTTTATTTACAGCTAAATTTTAAACAAGTCAACGCTTTCGAACTCCAGAAAAAAAAAATTCAAAGACCTGGTCAATTTTTTCTGAACAAAATTGCTCGGACTTCGGCTTGTTCGAGGTCCGGTGCGTTCGAACACCGAAGTTCCAATGTACTGTACATAGAAACATTTATATATTCTATGTAATTATATTAATATACAGTGAAGTTCAGCGTTAGTGACCCACGAGCAGTTGATAGCCCTTAAATTTTGCGACCAGTAGTAGTTTGGCCATCAACCAAAAAGAATCGGGTTCGATTCCCAGGCTGAAACAAGCGTAGGGCCGATCTGTGGGAGTAGAAAAATCTCTCGAAAACTCAAAAGGTAAATTTCTTTAAACCTGCTGCCTCTGTTCGACAACAGTTAACATGTAGCAGGATGTTAATCGACCGTTGTAGGTGGCAAAGTTAGGGGTGGTAGTATACCTTAGAACTGGTAGTATACCTTAGAACTGGTAGCATATCTTCAAACAGGAAATATACCTAAGATAAAGGTGGTAGTATACCTTAGCGCTGGAAATGAGCCAAGGAAGGATAGCATCTTATAGTCTATAAACTCAACTGCGTACAAGAAACTGGAACGCAAAGATCCCCAAGGAAAAAGAACAACAGTGAAATAAAGAGTTATGTAAACATCCAAGTTGGGCAAGGACAATTTAATTATTTAATACTAAGTAATAATAAGATTACATTCTGGTATGTTTGTCTTGATGCAAAATAAACTAACATGTAACTTTTGTATAATTTTTTTTGACCGTATTTTCCCCAAAATTCTAATATATATCTTGACCGTGTCAATTATATATATATATATATATATATATATATATATATATATATATATATATATATTATAGTCTATGATGGATATGCAGCCAGCGGGTCGCCGGCAGCAACATACATACATACAAAGAATCTAAGAATCATCCATTTTTTTCCTGCTTTTAGGTGTCTTGGATCCGACACAGAGACATTCACCTGCTGACGGTGGGTGGTTTCACCTACACCTCAGACGCCCGGGTGTCGGCTCGACACGTCGACGGCTCTGAGGACTGGCTCCTGCTAGTACACTACTTACAGGAGAGAGATGCTGGTCAGTACGAGTGCCAGATCTCCACCACGCCTCCACACAGTCACTTTGTACACCTCACTGTTGTGGGTTAGTGTTTACGGCTTCAGCAGACCCCATTTGTACTACTATTATTTCTCTCTGTCTCTCACACTGCCCCCTACCTGAAGGCCAACCTAAGTGTTAATTGCTATTTCAGAGTTCTTATAAGACGTTGCATTTCTCTATGATAGCCCAGGCTAACTGTATCTTTCGCTGAATATTTACAAAGCATTTTACTACGTGTGTTTAGGTGTTGAGAAGCTCGAAAGGTTTCTCCTTGTGTTTAGAAACCGTTTTATCGTGTGCTGAAGGGAGCCCAGAGGATGTTTACTATCTCAAAGAAGCCCAGATGATGTTTACCATCTTGGTGTGTGTATCTCCAGAGCCTGAGACGGTGATCGAGGGGCCGGCAGAAGTTTACATCAACACGGGGAGTCGCTTAGCTCTCACCTGCAGCGTTCTATACAGCCCCGAACCCCCTGCTTTTATTTTCTGGTACCATAACGACAAGGTGAGTCTTTCTCTGTATGTGTGTGTGTGTGTGTGTATACCTGTATTATCATAGTCAAAACTAAGCGCTAAACGCTAAACCCTTGGGTAGGCCTATAGATAAGAGATAAATACATTTTTAACTATCTTTCTCCTTTTTTTTTTAATTCCGGTCAAGAATTCTCTTATAAATAACTTTCTCGCCCTTAGCTTGTCTCTTACGAGAGAGGTCGTGGGGAGGTGGTAGTGTCTACTGAAGGCGGGGGAGGAGGCGTGGTGGAGGCTTGGACGGAGGTAGGAGTCGTCAGCAGTTCGCACCTGCTTGTGCAGGTGGTGCAGCAGAGGCACTCCGGCGTGTACAGGTGTTCCCCCGCCAACTCCCGAAGCAAGCACGTCACTGTCCATGTTATTGCTGGTAAGACGACGAGATGTTTGAGGGATATTGACACAAATGGAGAACAGGAATTTTTCAGAGATGGTTTTCGCTTGTTACACAGGCTGCTGCACTGCTTATAGACACAGACTGTTTCAAAGACTATTTATACAGATGTAAACAGCCTGTGTGAAAAACCTCTCTACAGACTCTTTACACAGACTGTTGCGCACAGACTTATTCCAGTAGCTCAGTGGATGTAACCGATGCTTCTTCCTTCTCGATCCCATTCCTGCAGTCTACCGCTCTCTTTGTACAGAAATATTTTACAGCGTCTTATCTACATATTCCAGCTCTCTCACTTCAGGGACTAGCACTCTGGCAAACCACAGAACTTTCTCAATTTTCCTTGAATACTTGATGAGATGAGGGCTCCATGGTGGCGCTGCGTACTCTAGACTTACGTGTTAGTTACCGCTTGTGAAAGGCATGATGTGTGTATGTATTCGCCTATTTGTACTCACCTATTTGTGGTTGCAGGGTTCGAGATTATAGCTCCTGCCCCCGCCTCTTCACTAATCGCTACTAGGTCTTCTCTCTCCCTGCTCCATAAGCTTTATCAAACCTAGTCTTAAAACTATGTATGGTTCCTGCCTCCACTACGTCACTTGCCAGACTATTCCACTTCCCGACAGCTCTGACTAAAAGAAACACTTCCCAACATCCCTTTGACTCATCTGTGTCTTCAACTTCCAATTTTGACCCCTTGTTTCAGTGTCCCATCTCTGGAACATCCTGTCTCTGTCCACATTGTCTTCCTCGCAGTATTTTGTATGTCGTTATCATGTCTCCTCTAACCCTCCTGTCCTCCAGTGTCGTCAGGCCGATTTCCCTTAACATTTCTTTGTGTGTGTGGGTGCGTGTGTGTGTGGTCTTTATATCTATATGTCTATTTGTATATCTATTCATTTAGATATCTCTTTTTATAATTGCATTATCTGACAATTATTCTATTAAGACGTGCCTAAAATAAGAAAGCATTTAGGTTTTTCACTTCATTTATTTACATGTCAAGTTGACTGCATATTAACATGACACTGCACAAATAACCCACGCATAGGAGACTGTAAAAGTTATGACTGTTTAGGTCCTACCTGGACCGATTAGTTAATGGAGGAGTTTCTAGTTCCATCTTATACACACTCCAGGAAATAATTTTCTCTTGTACTAGAAAACCTGCAGATTCCAAACACATAAAGCACAAAAAAAACCCACATAGGAGCTGTGACTCAATCACCGCAACCACAACCAGGTGAGAAGATACACACAACCGTCCACCCACCTACTCTTTGACCGCGTCAAAACCCAAATCACGAAGTTCCATCCGGTCTAATAACGCTAATCTTTGAAACTGTTGCCGGCTGCTTGAAACCTTAAAACACTGGAGAACACTGATGAACAGACGAATAAATTGGTAGATAAACAAGCAGACACAGACTGAAAAAGACAAAAACAGACAGACTAGCACATAGGCACACAAATATATAAACAGTGAGAATATTATAAAAAGCAATAACGCACACGCACACATCCGCACATATGCAAGCAGTGAGTGAGAAACAAAAGATAAATGCACACAGTCAGAAAGACACACACAGATAAACAAAAGCAGAGGGGCATATAAAAGGAAACATCATTCAGATATACAGAAGAGATATAGCCACGTATACCTCCAAACAGGGACAAAGCGGCAGGAAAACAAAAGTCGACCATGCTGACATACAAAGCAGCAGACACACCCACACACACACAAGCAAGCGAGCAAACACAACTCTCACATCAACATTCGCTGAGAATTTTCCCTTAGATAATGACAATTGTCTTTCCGTCCCTTAAGGGAGGAGGGGAATAAATGCCACACGTTTCTCACTGTTTACTGAGTACATAGTCACTCCAGTCTCTCTCCTTTCTCTCTCTCTCCTCTCTCTCATTCCATTCCTTTCCACCCCCTCCTTCCCTCTTATCTCTCCTCCCTTCTTCGCTCCACTCTACATACCCCTCGGGATTCTCTAATGATGTTAACAGCCACCACTTTTTCCCCTCTCGTCCCCCTTACCATTTAACGGTTGTCACGGTAACGTGTTGCTCTGTTCTCTCCATATCTCCTCATCTTTGTTATACACACACACATTATATATATATATATCCCACATGCAACAGTATGAAAATAATGGGAACATTTGCGGTCTACTTAGAGAACCTTTTCAGTCGATGCTAAACCAGCTGGAAGAAAACTCTTATATATGCAAACAAGTCAGGTGCACTAGAGAAAGAAACAAAAGACTAGAATATACAAGGAAAAATAATATTGTCGTTGCTAAGGCGATAAATGGAATGATGTGGTTATCTTAAATCGCATTGCTTATTAGAAAAACCAACGAATTACTATCTGAAAAAACAAAAGCAAGTTAACAATTGTTCAATGTCTATTATGTAGGAAGCAACGTATCTATGCTGCTACACTCAAAGCTATAACGAGGCTTTCCTACTCTTAACAAATTTAATTCTCATCTGCCTATGTTTTTTCATAAGTGTTAAACCCATAGGGTCCGCATCTGCCTAAGTTTTACTTTATGTGCTTCCAAAAAACACGTAAGACTTCTATTTTCCATTAGAGGCTTTGTGTTTTATGGCTCTTTTCGTGGCTGGGTTCTTTAAATTACCAATATTTTGACCTTAAGTTCACACATTCATGTTGGAAGAATTTATTTGTAAAATACAAACAAAAAAGAAAAATGTAAACTTTAATACACAATAATGGTTAGTATTATGTGATTGTTTGTTTACTAGAGTTCCTGTTGACTTTGCGACTGAATGTCTGAGACGTTCTCTGAATGTAATCTGGATATAATCTGGAACAGTTTTTCTTGTGAAGGGGCTTTCTACATCTAAGTATATGGGATGGCAATGGGTTCACCTTTATTGCCTGTTTTAGCTAACATATATTATGGAACCCTTTGAGTGTGAACTTAGCACTATCGCTAAGCTCATCTGGCTACAATAAGATGATGTATTAGCTGTCTTTTCTGCGTAGGTGAAAGTACTACAGTTCATTTATTTTATTTCAACCTGATGGCTGGGTCTAAAAGATTCCCAGAAAGAAATTTAATAGGTTTATTACGGTGAAACGGAAAAAAAAAATTGAACTAAGATTACAACACCATATATGTATACATAGCATTAGAACTTAACAAGAGTCTAATGCTCTGTTTATTCATGCGGGATTTTAATCACCCAATTAATTTTCAAAAGGCCGAGGAAGCTGTATCAAGCAGGTCTATGGTTAAGAGAAATATAATTGAATCAAGCTTCACAAAAGCAGTATTGATTTTAAAATAATAGTTTAGGGTTATAAAAATTAGATTAATTTATAATTAATAATAATATTTGGGAAGAAATTAAGCTATGCGAGACAGGTCCTTGGCAATCCCACCTGTATCATATTGGGATGGGTGTAATGTTGTATGTGAGGTGATATCTCAGCAATATAAGCCTACCGTTATATTATTTTTACAGTTGCTTGATAAAGTATGAAAGAACGAAAGTGCTTGGAAGTTCACTATTTTTTTTTAAAAGTACTTGCTTTGCATATTGTGATATCACCTATCACCTATTTACTGTAATCTCATATGTACATTGGTCGTCCTCTAGGTACAAGTGGGACAACCATGAAGAAGCATGTTAAAAAAAAAAGGCTACAAGAAAAAATACCAAGATTTCTCCTTGAGGCCGTTCAAATATTCTACCGCACCATTTTTAATACATAAAATTATACATGTACTTTATTATGCATAATAGTTCACGAGTTTACAGGATACATTGACCTTATTTTGCTTTATTTTACGTTTTGCAGGTGATCAACCAGCTGCTATCGTCCACGACAACAATAGCAACAATAATGGGAACAACAACAATAGCTGTGTTGGTGTGACAGAGAAATACTCATCTAGTCTCTTTTTCCACATCAGCTGTCTAATTGTCCTCCTTAATTGCCTAACCTAACCTGAACTAGCGCGACCTAGCCTTGCCTAGTTAGCGCCAAGGCTACGACTAATTCGTAGCCAAGTCTAGCGTAGATTAGCCTATAGCCCTAATCGTAATCTGAAGGAAATAAGTTTAGTCTAGTCCAAATATACTCTGGTTTATCTGAGAGTAATTCGAATGTAATCTAAGAGTATTTATAATGTATCGTAGCCTATTTTAGTCTTGCCTAATTGTAACTTAGTCAAATGTAAATAAATCTAACTTTAAAATACAATCTCTTCAATGACAGAGAATAAACCATAGGTGAACCTAATATAGCTGAATAATAATATATTGAACCTAACTTAAGCTATATTGACCCTAGCCTCAGCTATCTTAACTAACATTAACCTTATTCTCAGCAAACCAAATCTTACCTCAGCTAAAGTAAAAAATGTTGACTCTGATCTCAGCTAAATCTGAAGCCAATTGAAGATGATGTATAACCTACTTAACGCATCTTTATCCAAACTACCCATAAATCCTTATTTAACCTAACCTAATCTATTATTTTAGCATCTAAATTCTATTTCGGCAAACCTATACCCATAAATATAATCTGCCATAACCTGTCCTATTCCAGATATAATATATATACAAATATATATATATATATATATATATATATATATATATATATATATATATATATATATATATATATATATATATATATATATATATATATATATATATATATATTATACAGTGTGTGTGTGGTGTGTGTGGTGTGTGTGTGTGTGTGAGAGAGAGAGAGAGAGAGAGAGAGAGAGAGAGAGAGAGAGAGAGAGAGAGAGAGAGAGAGAGAGAAGTAGAGACTGTACATGTGTATCATTATCATGTTGCTACGAGTGAACATATTTTTTATACAAGCCAGGAGCAAAAATATATGAAATAATATTCATATATGAAATTAATGCTGATAATAATTTTGCTGCTCAAAGTTCCCATGGGCAATCGAAATTTTTTTTTTTTTAAATTATCTTTTGAGTTCGCTAGCCTGGTCTAGCCTGTAGCATTTCTCAAATAGTGGGCCTCAGTCCCCACCAGCACCGTGTTATGAGGCATTAATAATTTATTCATGGAGAAGCACTGAACACGTGAGGGACATCCAGCACCTGGGGAATAGGAAGCAATCAGGCTTATTCCGAGAAAGGTAACATGTAACTCCAATTCCTTGAAATAGAAGCATTTCAGCATCGTGGTACAGGAAGTCCCCAACTTACAAACATATTGGGGACCTGAATTGTGTATAATATTCATAATACAGGAATTCTTCAATTTACGAACACGTTGGGGACCTTCTGTATTGTGTATAATAATAAACACAATAATGATATAATAATATACACAAAACAGAAGATTCTCAACGTGTTTGTATGTCAGGTACTATCCTTGAAAATACACAAATATCCCACATGTAGGAGAGAGGAGCTTACCACGACGTTTCGGTCCGACTTGGACCATTTACAAAGTCACTCAACGTCGTCGTAAGCTCCTCGCTCCTATTTGCGGGTTATTTGTGTATTGTTCCAGTCACGGTATTGTGGCTTTTTTGTTATTTAACTATCGTTGAAAGATGTAACGGAGTAAGCCCGTCGTGTGGGTCGTCTGGCAAATTTCAGTCGACGTACTACTTGGTTCGCTTATAGAAACGGGGGTGTGAATAATAACGATGTGGAGATAAGCAATATAAGCAGATTATTAGGGATGTGTAAATAACGTGCAGATGGGATTACCAGTAGACCCCTGGCTGTCTTCAAGAAGGCACTGGACAGGCACCTAAAGTCAGTACCTGACCAGCCGGGCTGTGGTTCGTACGTCAGTTTGCGTGCAGCCAGCAGTAACAGCCTGGTTGATCAGACCCTGATCCACCACGAGGCCAGGTCTCAAACCGAGTCGCGGGGGCGTTGACCCCCAAAACCCTCTCCAGGTAAACATGGCAGGATGTGCTGTTATGGAGGATGAGGGGAGAAGATAAGTGCGCTTGAATGGAGGTGGACATGACTAATTATCCAGAAACGAAAATTTTGCATATGTCGTGTCGAATAGGTAAAACTTGCGATTTTAGCTTAAATGGCAACGCTAATTAAATTGCGCTTGTTATAATAAGTTTTCTAAGGTTCTTTTGGTACAAAATTATTAATTTTTACTTTAACATGAATGAAAAAAATGATATGTTTAAACGTATAAAATTTTTTTTTAGAAAGGACTAAATTTTAAACGAGTTCTTGCTAATTGACTAGTTTAACCTATTCGGAACGCTATTCTCAGGTTTGCCAGTCTCCCATATGCTGCAATAGTTATCTAGTTGATGTGTTCTTTCGGAGACGTGCTCGGTGTTACACTCACCCCAAGATCTTTCTCCTTGAGTGAGGTTTGCAGTCTTTGGCCACCTAGCCTATACTCTGTCTGCGGTCTTCTTTGCCCTTTTTCCGATCTTTATGACTTTGCATTTGGCGGGGTTAAATTCAAGAAGGCAGTTGCTGGACCAGGTGTCCAGCCTGTCCAGGTCTCTTTGAAGTCCTGCCTGATCCCCATCTGATTTAATTCTCATTAACTTCACATCATCTGCGAACAGTGTGTGTGTGTGTGTGTGTGTGTGTGTGTGTGTGTGTGTGTGTGTGTGTGTGTGTGTGTGTGTGTGTGTGTACTCACCTAATTGTACTCACCTAATTGTGGTTGCAGGGGTCGAGACTCAGCTCCTGGCCCCGCCTCTGCACTGTCCGCTACTGGGTCTCTGCTCTCCCTGCTCCGTGAGCTTTATCATACCTTGTCTTAAAACTATGTATGGTTCCCGCCTCCACTATATCGTTCGCTAAACTATTCCACTTCCTAACTACTCTATGGCTGAAGAATTGCTTCCTAACATCCCTCTGACTCATCTGAGTCTTCAGCTTCCAGTTGTGTCCCCTTGTTTCTGTGTTTCCTCTCTGGAACATCCTGTCACTATCTACCTTGTCGATTCCCCGCAGTATTTTGTATGTCGTTATCATGTCTCCTCTAACCCTTCTGTCCTCCAGTGTTGTTAGTCCTATTTCCCTCAACCTTTCTTCATAAGGCAGTCCCCTGAGTTGTGGAACTAGCCTTGTCGCAAACCTTTGCACTTTCTCTAATTTCTTGACGTGCTTGACCAGGTGTGGGTTCCAGACTGGTGCTGCATACTCTAGTATGGGCCTGACGTATACGGTATACAGTGTCTTGAACGATTCCTTGTTAAGGTAACGGAACGCTAATCTTAGGTTTGCCAGTCGCCCATATGCTGCCGCGGTTATCTGGTTGATGTGTGCTTCCGGAGACGTGCTTGGTGTTATACTCACCCCAAGGTCTTTCTCCTTTGATGAGGTTTGTAGCCTTTGTCCACCTAGCCTGTACTCTGTCAGCGGTCTTCTTTGCCCTTCTCCGATCTTCATGACTTTGTATTTGGTGGGGTTAAATTCGAGAAGCCAGTTGCTAGACCAGATGTCAAGCTTGTCCAGGTCACTTTGAAGTCCTGCTTGGTCTTCATCCGATGTGATTCTCCTCATTAATTTCACATCATCTGCGAAAAGAGACACTTCTGAGTCTATCCCATCCGTCATGTCATTCACATATAGCAAGAATAGCACTGGTCCTAGGACTGACCCCTGCGGTACACCGCTCGTCACAGGCGCCCACTGTGATACCTCATCACGCACCATGACCCGTTGTTGCCTCCCTGTGAGGTATTCCCTGATCCATTCCAGTGCCCTTCCTGTTATACACTCTTGGTCTTCCATCTTCTTTACTAATCTCATGTGAGGAACTGTGTCAAAGGCCTTCCTGCAGTCCAAGAAAATGCAGTCAACCCACCCTTCTCTCTCTTGCCTTACCTCTGTTACTTTATCATAGAACTCCAGGAGGTTTGTTACACAGGATTTGCCTTCCCTGAAACCGTGCTGTCTGGCGTTGATTAACCTGTTCTGCTCCAGATGCTCCACCATTCTTTTTCTGATGATTTTCTCCAAGACTTTGCACACTATACACGTAAGTGACACCGGTCTGTAGTTTAGTGCCTCTTTTCTGTCTCCTTTTTAAAGATGGGGACTACGTTGGCCTTTTTCCATATCTCAGGTAGCTGCCCAGTTTCAAGGGATGTGTTGAAAATTTTGGTAAGTGGCACACTCAGAACCTCAGCTCCTTCCCGAAGGACCCATGGTGAGATATTGTCCGGACCCATTGCCTTTGAGGTATCAAGGTCACTGAGTAACTGCTTCACCTCCCCCTCAGATGTGTGTATTCCCTCCAGCACTCGATACATCCCTTGTTGGTGATGCACCCCGTCCTGTCTACCCAACTGCCTCCCTTCCTCCACTGTGAATACTTCCCTAAACCTCGAGTTGAGCTCCTCACATACCTCTTAATCATTACTTGTGAGTTCCCCATCTTCCCTCCTCAGCCTTATCACCTGATCCTTTACTGTTGTCTTCCTTCTGATGTGGCTGTACATCAGTTTCGGGTCAGACTTGACTTTCGATGCTATGTCGTTTTCGTACTGTTTCTGGGCTTCCCTCCGTACCTGTGCATACTCGTTTCTAGCTCTTCGACTAATCTCCTTGTTTGCTTGGGTTCTTTGCCTTCTGTACCTTTTCCATTCTCTGGCACTCTGAGTCTTTGCCTCCCTGCATCTTTGGGTAAACCAGGGGCTCTTTCTTGTCTTCCCATTTATTCTTTTTCCTTTGGTGTGTGTGTGTGTGTGTGTGTGTGTGTGTACTCACCTAATTGTACTCACCTAATTGTGGTTGCAGGGGTCGAGTCTCAGCTCCTGGCCCCGCCTCTTCGCTGTCTGCTACTGGGTCTCTGCTCTCCCTGCTCCATGAGCTTTATCATACCTTGTCTTAAAACTATGTATGGTTCCTGCCTCCACTATATCTTTCTCTAGTCCATTCCACTTCCTGACTACTCTGTGGCTGAAGAAATGTTTCCTGACATCCCTTTGACTCATCTGAGTCTTCAGCTTCCAGTTGTGTCCCCTTGTTTCTGTGTTCCCTCTCTGAAACAACCTGTCACTATCTACCTTGTCAATTCCCCGCAGTATTTTGTATGTCGTTATCATGTCTCCTCTGACCCTTCTTTCCTCCAGTGTTGTTAGTCCTATTTCCCTCAACCTTTCTTCATAAGACAGACCCCTGAGTTGTGGAACTAACCTTGTCGCAAACCTTTGCACTTTCTCTAGTTTCCTTACGTGCTTGACCAGGTGTGGGTTCCAGACTGGTGCTGCATATTCTAGTATGGGCCTGACGTACACGGTATACAGTGTCTTGAACGATTCCTTGTGTGTGTGTGTGTGTGTGTGTGTGTGTGTGTGTGTGTGTGTGTGTGTGTGTGTGTGTGTGTGTGTGTGCGCGCGCGTGCGTGCGTGCGTGCGACAAAAAAAAACATTTGTCCATAAGAATCAATTATTATAAACGTTTCGGTGAATCTGTGACCATCATCATGATCTGTTTTAACACCACAAACACTTGTACAAGATATAAAAGACAAATCGTGAGCAAATATTTAAAATTGTTAAAAATATAGCACTAAAGCCGGAGGCATACCAACAAGTGCGTTACCCATCTACACCAGGGGTCCCCATCCTGAGGTCCTTGAGCCGCATGTGGCCCTTCTAGTTAATGGATGCGACCCTCACATGAAATTAGGAATTCACTTTAATATAGGTTCAACACCCCTCATTGTCAACAATTACAGAATAATTTTGATAAAAATTACAAAAAATGAGGGCCCTCCTTTAAATTTGGCTTTTTAATTAAATCGTCCCTTTCATACTAAAAGGTTGGGAACTACTGATCTACGCGGTGGTCAGCCGAGGCCAACAATAAGAGAAAGCTTAAGCGGGGTTACATTACTATTTTAATTTAAATAGTGGCAACCAAGGTGTAAGTATTAAACTCAGGTTTAAGCTCCCTATTAAATAAAGTTTCTAGAATTTTGAGGTTCAATTTATCCTGTGCTCTAGATATAATTTTAAAGTTAGCTACTCTAATCATAGCTAGTTCACGAATTTTTTAAAAAAAGTTTAGAATTTTAACAAGTTTATATATTATTGAGCTCACACATGTAAACAATGGGATTACACCTCGGTAATCCCACTGTTTACATTAAAATAGTTGTGCACGACCCTACTGAGTTATTATCTCTTACTGTTGACTTCGGCTAATCACTGTGTATATGGGTCAGCTTCTCTTTAACTCTCCATAGGAGTGTACACTTACTAGTATATGTACGACTTTTGCTATTTTTTTTTTACAATTTGTTCACTATTTCTTTTATATTTTATGTTAGTGTCCGGTATTCTATAGATCTTGATGGTAATAAATTCACCGAAACGCTTATAATAAATGAATTTTGTGAAAAAAGTATTTCCTGCTACCATCAAATATATATGAAGCTGAAGATTTATATATATATATATATATATATATATATATATATATATATAATGTGTGTGTGTATGTATGTATCTGTTTTATTACCCTTTAAACAAATAGAAGTGTTTGTGAAACCCCAGTTAGAACCCAACTCACATTTTACAAGAACCCCCAAGGGATGGAAAAATAAACACATAAGCAGTATAATGTTATCCTTTACTGACAACGTTTCGCCCACACAGTGGGCTTTATCAAATCACAAACAGATAAAGCCCACTGTGTGGGCGAAACGTTGTCAATAAAGGATCACATTATACTGCTTGTGTGTGTATTTTTTTCATTGCGTCGGTATTTTATACAATTTATTTCAACCCCTAAGGGATATAGTATGCTCATCGTTCCCACTATAAACTATTATTATTCTGGAAGGGGAATGATAAAACTACGAGTTATACAACACTTGCGGCCTCAAGGTATCCGTTCCTATGTAGGAAATAGTGTGGAAATTCCTCGATGTGTCAATACACCGGAGAACATGTGAACCTCAGGTCAGTCTACAAAGAATAATCTAATTCCATCTGGCATTCGGTCACTATTAGGATAAACCAGTCCCTATCGATCGTAAACCTAGCTCAATGCTAGAAACAGATTTTGAAATATACGATTCAAAGAAGGCTTTAGAGAATCCCAATAACATACTGTCAACAACAGTGAAGAAGACACGCGTTGCAGAATGTAGGAAAGTATTGGTTCACTAATAGAGTTGTAGTCGAGTGGAAAAATATGCCAATTTGCAGCATTAATGCTAAAACATTGAGGAGCTTTAAAAACATGGTTGTAAAATGTAAGAGTGAGAGGGGATGGGTGTGATGTGGACTCTCCTGACCTGGGTTTTAGAAGATAATTCCTTGGGTATGGTTTAGCGGTTTAGCGCTTCTATTTGATTATAATAATAATATTAATTCCTTGGGTAGCTGTAGGAATAGTTTGGATGAGTGTGTGGGTATGGTTGAATTTTGCGAAGGCCAAATATGGGCCAGAAGACTTGGTGTAGTATTTCTCCATACTTGCTCTTTTATTTACGCAGCTTTTCACTATCTGTAGAGTTTTATCTACTCGGAACGATACACCACAGTAAAATGTTCTGCAACGTGTCTGTTCCTTCACTACTTTTTCCTAGATTTACCAAATTCTCCTCCTTACCAGCCAACCAATATCTTTAGAAATCGAGGCAGTGAATCGTGCAGAGTTCCAGCAGGGCTGGGAAACTGTCACTGATTTCCCTCGTTACTCTGGCGATTATCTTTCTACCAATTTGTTTCCATTATACTTATTTATGACACTGGAATTTAAATGTTTTGCTTTACGTTTTGTGAAATTTTGGTTTTAATTAGGTTTTAATATATATATATTTTTTTTCAACAAGTCGGCCGTCTCCCACGGAGGCAGGGTGACCCAAAAACAAAGAAAATCCCCAAAAAGAATAAATATATATATATATATACATATATATATATATATATATATAAATGCACATAATTAATACTTTGGAGTGACATACTATCCAGAAGAGAAGAGGTATAGGTATTATTATTATTATTATTATTAAATATGAGGGTAGGAGCTAAACGACAGAAACATACACCACCTGGTGAACGACAGGGGTGAGACAATCAGGTTTGATCTGGGGAAGTAGAGGGTACCTCCATTTCCTAGTGCCAATAGCCATTTTCCCAGCATCAAGGCAACCTTTCCCCTCCAATCACTCTTTCAAGGAGAATGGGGAATAATGCGCAATAAAATGGCTCGATAATGGTAGCTGAGGTGGTCGAAACATCTTGAAATGCTGAATGTAGATAATGGCATTATAGTTCCAAAGGGGTTTAGAGCTTCCCCATATAAATAAAAATATTTCAATTCAGGTCAGTTCACTTCTGATTCAGGTCAGATCACTGCTGATACAGGTCAGATCACTGCTGATACAGGTCAGATCACTACGGATACAGGTCTGATCACTATTGATACAGGTCAGATCACTACTGATACAGGTCAGATCACTACTGATACAGGTCAGATCGCTACTGATGCAGGTCAGATCTCTACTGATACAGGTCAGATCACTACGGATACAGGTCAGATCACTACTGATACAGGTCAGATCGCTACTGATGCAGGTCAGATCTCTACTGATACAGGTCAGATCACTACTGATACAGGTGAGATCGCTACTTATAATAATATTATTATTATTATAATCAAAAGAAGCGCAAAACCACAAGGGTCAAACAGCGCAGCAAGGCAGGGTAGGATGCAGGGATAATGGGTAATAAGAGGTAAAGGGATGATTAGAAGGGTATGGAGCTCAGCGGGGTAGTAATAATAATAATAATAATAATAATAATAATAATAATAATAATAATAATACCCAAATGGTGTTTCAATATAAATTCTGTAACACGTTAGGATATCTCATTGTAAAGAATAAAAATAATTTTTGTATGTGTGAATTGTGGGTTGTGTACATGTTCTGTTATATATTTTTATATAATAAAAAGTAAATGTAATAGATTTTTTTCAATAAACTCCTCTTTATTTCACTCCAAGATGTTAATTAATTTATAAGAGGCTTAGAGGAGATTTCATGACGTCGGTGTGCTCTTAATCCAAGGAAATTGGACCTGACTGCCCTCCCCCCATTCTTGATCGAACCTCATTGGTGTGTTTCTCTCTCCCCCCCAGGAGCTGCATGGCCCTTACGGGTTTAGCGATCCCCCTTCATGAATGAAATAATCCGTAAGTTTTTTTTACCTGATTCTCTCTCCACCATGCCCAGCCCTTCTAGGGCAGAGTAGGTGCCAAAGCTAGAGCGTGCTACCATCTGCAGCTCGCAAGACTGCCCTTCACGTCAGCCTCCCTGGGGCGGGGAAGATGGCAGATCAGAGAGGCCTAGCTTCTCCCTACGAGCCCCGTGTGGGTGGGGAACGTGGCTAGGCCTGGGGACAATTGGTCCCAGACGATGAGGGGGTACTTGTACCTCCTCCCATGGGAGACATAGGTCTCTAGACACTCCCAAGACAGGGAGCCAAGGCCGGGTCACCATCTGGAAAAGACCCGGGCCGGGGGTGTTCCTGCGAATCTACACCCCCCTGATTCTCTCTCTCTCTCTCTCTCTAAAATCACGAGAATTTTTCCCTATGTATTTATGGAGATTTAAACGAGTTTTCCTTCAAGGTTACAGTGATCCTTCAAGGCTACAGTGACCCTCTTCAAGGTTACAGTGACCCCTTCAAGGTTACAGTGACCCCTTCAGGGTTACAGTGACCCCTTCAAGGCTACAATGACCCTTCAGGGTTACAGTGACCCTTCAGGGTTACAGTGACCCTTCAAGGTTAATATGACCCTTCAAGGTTAATGTGGCCCTTCAAGGTTACATTTTATCTTTAGGGTCAAAGGTCATAATGGTTCAGTCTTTTTGTAGAGTGTACTCACGTATACGTGGCTACAAGTGTCGAGTCTCGGCTCCTGGCCCGACCTCTTCGCTGATAGCTACTGGGCTAAGTCATGGCTTCGAGAGCCTTATCTTACCTCTTCTTAAAGTTATGTATGCATCCTGCCTCTATCACTATATTCTCCAGTTCGTTCCATTTCCTGACGACTGAGTGCGCTGGTGAGGTGGAGTGTGTACTGGAGATGGAGTGTACTTGGGGAAATTGTGTACTGGAGTGTGTGAATTGGAGACGGAGCGTGCGTCCTGGGAGAATACTGGAGTATGTACTGGGAGTGTGTGTACTACGGGAGTGTATGCCCTATGAGTGTGTGTACTGCGGAAGTGTATGTACTGTGTGTTCTACGCCAGCCTATGTACTGGGAGTGTATGTTCTGGGAGTGTGTGTGTGCTGGGAAGGAAGCGTGTATACTGGAGAGGAAGTGTACTGGGAAGTGTATCAGAGAGGGAGTATGTACTAGGGAATGTACATGTCGTGTCGAATAAGTAAAACTGGTCAATTAGCAAGAAATCATTTAAAATTAAGTCCTTTCTAAAAATTTCTCTTATACATTTAAAGATATATATTTTAATTTATGTTAATATAAAAAATAATGATTTTGTACCAAAAAAAATTAGAAAACTTACTTAACCTCATTATAACAAGAGTAATTTAATTTAGCCTAATCCAGCTAAATATATTTTATACAAGTTTACAATAATTTAATAATAAACAAACAATGAAATATATTTTTTTCGTTAGATTCAGAATGATTTTTGCGAAATTATTGCATACACAAATTTTAGCTTTCCCTATTCGGCAAGAAGTGCGTTGATATTTAAGCCAACATCACAAGTTTTACTTATTCGGCACGACATATATAACGGCGAGCAAGTGTACTAGGATGAAGAGTAGAGTATGTACTGGAGAGTGGATTGGAGTGTGTTTGTACTGGGAAAGGGAAAGTGTCCTAGAGTTGGGGAATGTACGAAAGTGGGGAGTGTGTACTGGAGAAGAGTGGGTAATAAATAAGGGGAGTGGGTACTGGAGAGGGGGAGTGGGTATGAGAGTACTGGAGAGAGGGAGTACTGGAGAATGGGAGTGTGTACTGGGAGAGGGAGTGTGTACTGGGAGGGGGAGTGTGTCTTGGAGAAAGGGAGTGTTTACTGGAGAGATTGGGCACTGGAGAGGGAGTGGTATTGTAAGGCGGTAGTGAAAGGCTGAAGCAGAGGGCCACTTGTGTGGTTGGTGAGAAAACATGCATATAATATTCTCAGAGTGAGAGTGAGAGTGAGTGTGTGTGTGTGTGTGTGTGTGTGTGTGTGTGTGTGTGTGTGTGTGTGTGTGTGTGTGTGTGTGTGTGTGTGTGTGTTGACCAACTTACCTGGGGGTGTGTGGTTGTAATGATAAGGTGTTGCCAGGTGTAGCACTGTAGTCCGTGAGAGATCCCGGCACTTGTCCTGTTTCTTAAGACAGCTTGTGCGTTCTCACGCTACACCGACTTGATTGTCAGTGTATCTATCCCTGTGTCTGTCTGTCTGTCTGTCTGTCTGTCTGTCTGTCTGTCTGTCTGTCTGTCTGTCTGTCTGTCTGTCTGTCTGTCTGTCTGTCTGTCTGTCTGTCTGTCTCTCTCTCTGTCTCTCTCTCTGTCTGTCTCTCTCTCTCTCTCTCTCTCTCTCTCTCTCTCTCTCTCTCCCTCTCTCAGAAACATGTTTACCTAAACATGGAGTCAAAGATCATTAGAGTAAGGTACCCTGTAATATAGTTAGGTACCCTCTAATGTATTAAGGTATCCTCTAACTTATTAAGGTATCCTCTAATGTAGATGACAAAGCGATAGTTTTTTCTAAATTCGGTCTGAAAAACACTGAAAATATAAATGTTTACTTAAAATAGCTAGGGCCATTGCAATTTTTTTTTGAGGTACGTATTTAAAATAAATCTCGCAACTTTTCGTATTCACCCTTCAGGAAGGGTGCCTCGACGCTGCCGAAGTGCTCTTGATCTAAAGAAATGGAGCTATTCTCATTTTCCTTGGATGAACTCTGATTGCCTCTTATTTCCCAACCCATTTTATAACTTCTATGGATTTAACTATTAATATTAAATAATATTAAATCTTAAATCTTAAATATTAGTTATTACATATTTGACATTAAATATTAAATAATGATTAGTATATTTCGTGCTTACAACAGAGAGAAGTTTATTTCATTCTGCTATAATTCTGTTTAAAAAAAAAAAAAATTGCACACATTCGTGTTGCATCTTCTGCCTCGTAGTTTCATACCACTGTTCAAATCTACTCATTCAGCATTTCGTGAAAATTCTTCACGTTTGAGTGTATCAAAGCCATTCAATATCTTAAAGATTTGAATGAGATCTCTTGGTAGTCTCCTTTTCTAGAAAAAAAAAATAAATGTTGAATGCCAGGACACCTCTCTGCTGGGTATCAGCTTCCTGTCTGTAAGCCAGTCACTTATCCAGGCACGAAATTTCTCTCCTGTACAATGTGCTTTTATTTTGGCCATCAATCTCTGATGGGGTTGTCAAAAGCCTTTTTAAAATCTGCATATACCAAATCTGTTGGGACATTTTCATCCCAATTTTTGTAAATAAAAATGAAGAGCTTGAGTAAGTTAGTCAGGCACGATCTTTTGTTGAGGAATCCCTGTTGGTTTCGGGTTATTATTTTCCAAGTTTAGCTATTTTTTCCCCTAATAGCTTACATTAAGCTGATGGGACGATAGTTGTAGACGCAGATCGTGTCCCGCTTGTGTCAGTATAGGGTAACGTTAGATTTGTTAATTATTGCCGTTAGTAAGTGATTTGCTATCTACTTTTTTATGACTGTGGCAAGTATTTCATCCGTCCTGCTTGACTTGTTAATAAAATACTTTGAGAAGCTGAATATTAAGTCAGGGCTGTTAGTTTCGTCAATATTCAGTCCGTCGGTGTCAGGTCCTGACAATAACTTTTGCGTCATGGAGACAATATTGTCGTGGTCAGATGTAAATACGGAGATGATTATAGACGCTATATCCTTGTTATTGTTTGTAAATCTGCCGTTGTCGTTCGTTAGTTGAAGGTCCTATCGTTGTTTTAACCTTTTTTTTTTTTTATCTTCTCACGTATTTGAAGAATTCGTTTGGCTTACCTTGGGATTACCTTTAATGATTTGCGAATTTCGTTTTTCAAATACATTTTTTTAGCATTTCTGATCTTTTCCTCGTTTTATCTCTTGTAATCATATGTTTAAACTTCTTACATGCATTACTATTTTTTTTTGCCTATGGTTTTAATAAGTTGTCTCGTAGTCAGGTTTGGCTTCCTTGCATGTTTTTTAATATTTTATCTTTACTTGTATATTGTACTTTTCCTCTGCATCATCTGGCTTTAGCACGTCGATCCAGTTAACATTACTGATATACTGGTGGTGGATCTTATCAAAGTTACCAGCTCAGTAACTGGGAAGCAGTACTGTGTTATTATGATCCCAAAATCTGTGTGTATTTTGAATGGAATGCTGTGATCACTGTTACCTAGTCTCTCCTCTACCTCGCTTGACTGTATGAGGCCACAGTCTGGTCCGAACAAGATCCAAAATATTGCTACTCAGAATAGCCGATGTGATCGTTGAATTGGAAAATTGTCTTCAATAATAATGAATCTGGCGGCCCTCCTGGTCCCCTGATAGTGCTCCAGTATATATTAAGCATGTTAAAGTCACCAGCATTACCTTTTTCTTCTTACAAATTACATTGATTTCGTCGTATATTCGGGGATCATCCTCCTGATTGTACTCTGTTGTATCATACTTTTCAACTTCTTTCGCATATTGTTGACATAAAAAGTCCATGTATCACTTTATTTTATGAGTGCGAGTCTTGTTTAAAATATTGTATCCAGCCAGGGAAGTTTATGCTTCTTGTTGCTTTTGTTTATGGTTAACCGAAGGTTCACTTGGAGCAAGAATATCTGAAATTTCTGACAAGAATTTTGCGGATAATTCATCTCGTTTTTTTTTTTAAATGCAACGAGCATTTGTGTAAAAATAACTTTTCATTATTCAAGTCGGTCTCTCCTAACTGGGTTAATTAGTTTAAATTCCTTAACTCTCTGGTTAACTGACTTCTTGCGGAATGCTGTTTGCTTCGATTTCTTCCCCTTCCTCTTGCCTGGGTCTTCCCCTCATCCCCAACCCTCTCCACCTCGTGTAGACCTCTTGCAAGGTTCCGAGAGTCCTTGGTTCCCTGGATCCTTGAGTCTTTAGTTCTTGGAAAAGACGAGTTCTTTGTGGTTGCTGTTTATAAAAATTAGGAACTGGTCACAATCTTCATTTTAAAATATCGTGAAAAATTATTAACACATCCCTTTACCACACACACACACATGGGCGCCTGGCAAACCTGAGAATAGCGTTCCGATAGCGTTCAAGACACTGTACACTGTGTACGTGAGGCCCATATTGGAGTATGCAACATCAGTTTGGAACCCCACACCTAGTCAAGCACGTCAAGAAATTAGAGAAAGTGCAAAGGTTTGCAACAAGGTTAGTTCCGGAGCTAAGGGGAATGTTCTATGAAGAAAGGTTAAGGGAAATCGGCCTGACGACACTGGAGGACAGGAGGGTTAGGGGAGACATGATAACGACATACAAAATACTGCGTGGAATACATAAGGTGGACAAAGACAGGATGTTCTAGAGAGGGGACACATAAACAAGGGGTCACAATTGGAAGTTGAAGACTCAGACGAGTCAAAGGGATGTTAGGAAGTATTTCTTCAGTCATAGAGTTGTCAGAAAGTGCAATAGTCTAGCAAGTGATGTAATGAAGGCAGAAACCATACATAGCTTTAAGACGAGATATGATAAAGCTCATGTAGTAGGGAGAGAGAGGACCTTGTAGCGGTCAGTGAAGAGGCGGGCCAGGAGCTAAGTCTCGACCCCTGCAACCACAATTGGGTGAGTACAGCAAAAGAACTGTATTAATCACTAGCTGCGATCTTCAACAAATCAGTTGAAGCATGGCAGTTGCCGGTGGTTTCGAAAACAATGAATGTTGTCTTAATATTTAAGAAATATTAAGAAAATGGTTTTTAATACTTGACGTGCTGTTGGAGTGTGAGAAAAGTAACATTTATGAAGGGATTCAGGGAAACCGGCAGCCCGGACTTGAGTCCTGGAGATGGGAAGTACAGTGTCTGCACTCTGAAGGAGGAGTGTTAATGTTGCAGTTTTATAACTGTAGTGTAAAGCACCCCTCTGGCAAGACAGTGATGGAGTGAATGATGATGAAAGTTTTTTTTTTTCGGGCCACCATGCCTTGGTGGAAATCGGCCGATGTGTTAATAAAAAATATATATATATATATATACTGGCGTCACTACTGTTTTTTGTGTTCTTAAACAACACGACAGAAGAAATCAAGTGGGAAGTGTCCCTGTTTGCGGATGGCTTGATGCTAATAAGGAGAATGCAGACGGGAGCAAACCAGGAAAAGCTTTACATGGATCTAGACAAACTGCAGGAAAGCTCTGGCAAATGACTATTTGAATATATTTCCAGCAAATGCAAAGTAATGGAAATGCGGGAAGGGCAAAGCTGATCGGAAACAGAAAACAGGCCCGGGGTATATAGGCTGCAACCATCCATGAAAGAGAAAGACCATAGGGTGAGCATACTTCTGAGCATATCACCTGAGGTGCGCATCAGTCAAATAACTGTCTCAGGAAGCGCGAGACTGGCTAATGTAAAGGTAGCGTTTAGGGACCTCGACAAGGAGTCATTCATGATATTAGTGTATATACGGAATTTGTAAGGCCCGTCTTGGAGTATTCAGCACCAGTATTTAATCCACAGTAGACATGTCAAAAAGCTAGGAAAGAAACGCAAAGGTTTACCATGCGACTAGTCCCGGAGCTAAGAGGTATGGGCTGTGAGAGGCTAAACTAGTTAAATTTAATGAGAAGAAAAACCAGACGTGACATGATTACGACGTACAAAATACTCAGGAAATGCCAGGGTGAGCAGGGTATATTTGAGAATCGGGTCTCAGGTATACAAGGGCACAGCTGAAAATTAAATACACACTTGAGTCACAGGGATGTCAGGAAATACTTCTTTAGCCTTAGAGAAGGTCAGGAAATTGAACGGGATAGAGAGCGATGTGAAGGAAGGAACAGAGTACTTAAGTTTTAAGAATAGGTTTGATAGGGCTCACGCAGCTACAAGAGGGAACAAATCCAATAGTGGACAGCGAGAAGGCTGAGCCAGGCACTTAGACTCAACCCCTGAAAACACACGTAGACAAGTACAAAAAAAGCGAGTATACACGCGCGCGCAAGAGGGCGCGTGGTTTTCTTGGTCCTCCCTCTCCCTTATTCACGAATATTCTCCCTCTCTCGTTCACCAACACACACCTACCTCCCTCTCTCTCTCTCTCTCCGCCCCCACCATGAACCAAGGTAATGTACTAACAATTTGCTTCAACTCCCCACCATGAACCAAGGTAATGTACTAACAATTTGCTTCAACTCCCCTCCACCATGAACCAAGGTAATGTACTAACAATTTGCTCCAACTTCCCCCCCCCACCATGAACCAAGGTAATGTACTAACAATTTGCTCCAACTTCCCCCCCTCCACCATGAACCAAGGTAATGTACTAACAATTTGCTTCAACTCCCCCTCCACCATGAACCAAGGTAATGTACTAACAATTTGCTCCAACTTCCCCCACCATGAACCAAGGTAATGTACTAACAATTTGCTCCAACTTCCCCCACCATGAACCAAGGTAATGTACTAACAATTTGCTCCAACTTCCCCCACTATGAACCAAGGTAATGTACTAACAATTTGCTCCAACTCCCCCTCCACCATGAACCAAGGTAATGTACTAACAATTTGCTCCAACTCCCCTCTCCACCATGAACCAAGGTAATGTACTAACAATTTGCTCCAACTCCCCACCATGAACCAAGGTAATGTACTAACAATTTGCTCCAACTTCCCCCACCATGAACCAAGGTAATGTACTAACAATTTGCTCCAACTCCCCACCATGAACCAAGGTAATGTACTAACAATTTGCTCCAACTCCCCACCATGAACAAGGTAATGTACTAACAATTTGCTCCAACTCCCCCCACCATGAACCAAGGTAATGTACTAACAATTTGCTCCAACTCCCCCCTTCCCAACCAAAAAAATAAAATGATTTTCCTCGAAAACAAAATACTTATAAATTCTAGAATCCCGTATCTTGTATTTGTTTGTATGTTTGAATGTACAGTTGTGTCTGTATTTCTCTATGGCTTAGTAACTACATATGTCTGCGTATTATGTCTATGTATTCGTGTTTTTATATCTAAGCTTCTATGGCTATTTCTGTGTATTGTATTTGCATATTTGTATTCCTATGTCTAAGTCTGCATGTTTGAGTATATATGGGTGTATGTCTTGTTCTGCGAGTCTGTAGTTTTATATATCAGTAAGTTTATGTAATTCTGTAAGTTCGGATGAGTGTTCGTACAGTATATCAGTCAGTGCGACCCAGCAGATAACAACTCTGAAAACTAACCCAGCATTATTTACCTCGGCAGAATGCGAGGCTCCAGTCTCGTGGACCTGACGCATCTGATCATTTTCCTGAGACCCTCTAAACTTTTATTTAAAGAAATTTCTGGTGTGGATGAATTAAGAGGGGCATGGAATTTGAACAGGGAAATAATTATGAGAGAGAAAGTGAGAGAGACTAATTAAACCAAGAACAATAATTCTTTGGGGCACAGCTTCAGCAGGAAAGGATATGTGGCAACGACAGGTGTCCCAGAAATATATATATATATATATATATATATATATATATATATATATATATATATATATATATATATATATATATATATATGTCTATATATCTATATTATTTTTATTAACACATCGGCCGATTCCCACCAAGGCAGGGTGGCCCGAAAAGATAAACTTTGATCATTCACTCCATCACTGTCTTGCCAGAGGGGTGCTTTACACTACAGTTATAAAACTGCAACATTAACACCCCTCCTTCAGAGTGCAGACACTGTACTTCCCATTTCCAGGACTCAAGTCCGGGCTGCCGGTTTCCCTGAATCCCTTCATAAATGTTACTTTTCTCACACTCCAACAGCACGTCAAGTATTAAAAACCATTTGTCTCCATTCACTCCTATCAAATACGCTCACACATGCTTGCTGGAAGTCCAACCCCCTCGCACACAAAACCTCCTTTACCCCCTCCCTCTAGCCTTTCCTAGGCCGACCCCTACCCCGCTTTCTGTCTCGTTCCATTCTCTCTACATGTCCGAACCACCTCAACAACCCCTCCTCAGCTCTCTGGATAATAGTTTTGGTAATCCCGCACCTCCTCTAATTTCCAAACTCGAATTCTCTGCATTATATTCACACCACACATTGACCTCAGACATGACATCTCCACTGCCTCCAGCCTTCTCGTTGCGACATTCATCACCCATGCTTCACACCCATATAAAAGTGTTGGTATAACTATACTCTCAT
>WNWK01019672.1:0-37299 GCA_009830355.1 Cherax destructor | reverse complement strand
GCTCCATGGGTCTCCGACCCTATTGGGATGAAGTTATAGCAAGGGAGAAGGCCTTCATATTTGCGAGTCTTCTTGGTCTCCCTGTGGCTGGCAGCTCCACCCTTCGGTTATGGAGTATGGCAAGTAGGTGTCATATATATATATATATATATATATATATATATATATATATATATATATATATATATATATATATATATATATATATCGTGCCGATTAGGTAAAACTTGCGATTTTGGCTTAAATAGCAACGCTCACCTTGCCATATAAGACAAGTGAAAATTTGTGTATGCAATAATTTCGCCAAAATCATTCTGAACATAACGAAAAATATATTTCATTGTATTTGTTTATTATTAAATTAATGTTAACGTATCTAAAATATATTTAGTTGGGTTAGGCTAAATTAAATTGCGCTTGTTGTAATAAGGTTAGGTAGGTTTTCAAAGTTTCTCTTGGTACAAAATTATAAATTCTTACATTAACATAAATTTAAAAATATATCTTTAAACGTATAAGAGAAAATTTTAGAAAGGACTAAATTTTAGATGAGTTCTTGCTAATTGACCAGTTTTACCTAATCGGCACGACATATATATATATATATATATATATTATATATATATATATATATATATATATATATATATATATATATATATATATATATATATATATATATATATATATATATATATAAATGTCGTGCCTAATAGGTAAAACTGGTCAATTAGCAAGAACTCATTTAAAATTAAGTCCTTCCTTTCTAAAATTTTCTCTTATACGTTTAAAGATATTTTTTTCATTTATGTTAATGTAAAAATTAATTTTGTACCAAGAGAAACTTTGAAACTTACCTAACCTTATTATAACAAGCGCAATTTAATTTAGCCTAACCCAACTAAATATATTTTAGATACTAAATATATTTTAGATACTAAATATATTTTAGCTAATTTAATGATAAACAAACACAATGAAATATATTTTTCTCGTTAGGTTCGGAATGATTTTTGCAAAATTATTGCATACACGCTTGTCTTATATGGCAAGACGAGCGTTGCTATTTAAGCCAAAATCGCAAGTTTTACCTAATCGGCACGACATATATATATATATATATATATATATATATACAGAAAAAACATAATTAGCAACATTCGATTCCACTACTATGAGACTGGCGCGGTTCCCAGGTGACGCTCTTACGCAGTCAGCCACAAATGCCTAAAGAGCTGGGCAACCTGGGTCACAAGCCATGTTTCTCTCCCAGCCCGGGCACATCAGTGAGCCTCAAGCATGGATTCAAGCTATTTTAATCTTCTGTATGTTCCGACTTCACAAGCGATTTTTATATCAATGTACCACTGAGAAACAGGTGGGTATATACAGAGAAAGATCGCAGTCAGCAGGACTCAATCCCACTACAGGGAGACTGGCTGTAGTGGGATAGCTTGAATCTATACTTGAGGCTCACTGATGTGCCCGGGCTGGGAGAGAAACATGGCTTGTAAGACAGGTTGCCCAACTTTTGAGGCATTTGTGGCTGAGTGAAGAGCGTCACTTGGGAACATCTAAAATCGTTGATGGAGGGGAAGAGATGGAGAGGGAGACAGATAGAGAGAAAGAGGTTAAATATAAATAACTTAAATTCTCTGACATGATAATGTCATTACTCATTACTTGGCCTGTTGTGTTAGTTACTGGTTGTCAAGGGCACTTGTCGATAGTGTGTTTATATATATATGTCGTGCCGAATAGGTAAAACTTGCGATTTTGGCTTAAATAGCAACGTTCACCTTGCCATATAAGACAAGTGAAAATTTGTGTATGCAATAATTTCGCCAAAATCATTCTGAACATAACGAAAAAAATATATTTCATTGTGTTTGTTAATTATTAAATTAATGTTAACGTATCTAAAATATATTTAGTTGGGTTAGGCTAAATTAAATTGGGCTTGTTGTAATAAGGTTAGGTAGGTTTTCAAAGTTTCTCTTGGTACAAAATTATAAATTTTCACATTAACATAAATGAAAAAAATATATCTTTAAACGTATAAGATTTTTTTAGAAAAGACTTAATTTTAAATGAGTTCTTGCTAATTGACCAGTTTTACCTAATCGGCACGACATATATATATATATATATATATATATATATATATATATATATATATATATATATATATATATATATATATATATATATATATGCTAGGAATTCGCAAGAGCAGGCGAAATATTCACAAACACTGATCTCTGGCCGAAGGAGACTCGAACCTACGAACCTTGTCACAAGGTACGCAGTGCTTTACCAACCGTACCACACTGGTCCAATACCTTGGCGTCCAGCTCTCGCTAGACGTTGATCCAAGGCAGCCAGCCTTCAGGCAGGTGGCATACACCTTTTCATCTCATCCCTGCATGCATCGACACAACTAGAGATTTTAACAATGCTAGGAATTCGCAAGAGCAGGCGACATATTCACAAACACTGAAGGCTGGCTGACTTGGATCAACGTCTAGCGAGAGCTGGACGCCAAGGTATTGGACCAGTGTGGTACGGTTGGTAAAGCACTGCGTACCTTGTGACAAGGTTCGTAGGTTCGAGTCTCCTTCGGCCACATATATATATATATATATATATATTATAGGGAGATACCACCTCTAAAACTGGACTGGAACCCAGTTCTTTAAGGAAACGTGTGGCATTTTTTCCCCATGATCCCAAGGTCTCTGAATCCACTGGGACAAATTGATACTGTTGGCTTATGTGTCTGTACTTGCCGATCTTGCACTCCCTGTGGTCAGCAGCTCCTCCCTGTCGCCCGACACTGTGATGGATGTAGGTGTCAGCCAGCCTCGACACTCAGATATAGTCGCATGCTAAGACCTTGTTATTCTTCCAAGGTAGATGGTGATTCCGTCGGCCGGATTGCTGGGTTGGGGGTATTGTTGGCTGCTAGTGATCTGGGCTCTCTCTCGGCTGAGCATCCAGCTGTAGCAAGGCTTCTCTTTATGATGTCGTTGACTTCACTGTGTCTTGCATGCCAGCCCTTGGTTTTGGAACAGTTAAGATCATGTAGACTATATTGGTCGGCTTGCGCATCGCCGCAAATACACGTATATTCCGTGTGAATTGGGGAAGCAAGACGGAAAGCCACTGCAATACGGAGGGTCTTGGGGTCGAGGCGTATTCCCATTGCCGAAATGGGAACTGTTTGGAGGAAGTCCCCAGAGTGATGTGCACTCACAGCTTGGAGACGGGCAGTCTCCCTTTCTGATGTTTTAGCCCTAAGCATGTTGCCAAGCACCTTTTCAGCAATGGGGTCATCCCAGCTTGACTGTAGACCAGTGCTGCACTAGGTTTTGGCGTTGGAGCAGCAAGAGTATCACATTCGGTGATGGCACTGGCTTAGCTAGGGTCCTGTATTCATGCTGAGTCCCTGACGTTGTCTGGAAGAATTTGTTTTATTAACGCGTTTGATGCTATGGAGAGGATATGAAAGCTGGTTGGGCAATCTGGGAGGATTTGCGTACTTCCAGCCCCCCAAGTCTGATTGGAAGTGAGGCTTGCAACCACTGTCTATCTTCAAGAGAAAGACTCTAGCATGGTCTTTAGAAAGGAGTCATATTCCTTGAGTTTCGAACTGCTGAAGGCTGGGGAACTTCTCAGGAAGTAGGTAAGTTTCGGGATGGACATGGTGAGTAGGTAGAAGGCATAATGTGTATCAATGTCTTTCATCCTGCCTTCCATCGTCCTGAGGTCTGAGATTTTCTTTCCTAGGATCAGACCAATAGCATTGGGCCCAAAAGCAGCACAAAAAAAATGATGTTGGCTGGATCAATGTCTCGTGCTTCTGGTAAAACAGCACTAATATTCTGAATGACCTGTTGGATGGTAGAAACAATTTCGCATTTGGTGGGGTTTAAAGATTGGCCCAAACTCTCTCTCATGCCTTTAATTTTTCTGAAGTAATCTAGGAGAGATTCTGTAGTGCCAGCTAGGGTACCAACATCCAGGAACCAGATATTGAGCACAATGGCGAGTGTTTCTGTGACTTCCTTGATGACCAGACAGAAAAAAAGGGGCGAGAGGGTCCCCCTGTTGCACAATCTCACATGAGTCAATTTCATGGTCCCCAAACAATAGTTTAGAAGCCACACAATAACACGATTTCAAGAAGGGATAGAGGGATGGAAAGTGTCTAGAAACTGCTTGGAGAGCAGCATCCCTTTAAGTACAAAGCGTTGGCAAAGTCCAATTTGATCAAAGTGTTTTCATCTGACTTGTTGTTGATAAAAAGTGTTGTCTCGTCCTAATATGCCTTCCTGTTAACCTTTTATTTTTTATAGTTCCTTGATAATGTGAGAAGTCGGCCTAGGAAAGGTTGGAGGGAGGGGGTAAAGGAGGGTTTGTGTGCGAGGGGCTTGGACTTCCAGCAAGCATGCGTGAGCGTGTTAGATAGGAGCGAATGGAGACAAATGGTTTTTAGGACTTGACGTGCTGTTGGAGTATGAGCAGGGTGATATGAAGGAATTCAGGGAAACCGGCAGACCGGACTTGAGTCCTGAAGGAGGGGTGTTAATGTTGCAGTGTAAGCGCGCCTCTGGCAAGACAGTAATGGAGTGAAAGAAAGTTTTTTCTTTTTCGGGCCACCCTACCTTGGTGGGAAACGGCCTGTGTTACAAGAGAATGCTGGTATTTATGTGTTCAATAATAGGATAAAATGTAGCTTGAGCATGGTTTTATTAAAGAGTACCTTGATTAGTGGAGTATTTGAAATAATATAATATACAAATTAACAGTATTCTGTAAGACATTATGTAGACCTCGTCCATTAAAATTATGCTTTATGTGAATAGATATGACTGATCTATGACGATTACGGACCTGTTACAATCATAACACTTCCCTTACAATATATTTGATCTCCTTCTCAAATAATTTTTGTTTTTTATGATATTGGATATATCAGAATGGTAATTAATTCATGTATGCATTCGTAAATCTATTGAATATAGATGCACAGAAAGTACCAGCAATTAAAAGTACCAGCGTTAAAAGCTGCGCTAACTCAGTCATGTTGACTACGTCTGCGTTGCCTGACATTATTTCTGCCCAGGAGAAACTGTCTGGGAACTTTTTTCCGCAACTGTACATAGCAGGACATTAATGAGGCTTAATGAAAAGTTTGAATTCAACCAGCAGATAACATCTCACTAGAAATGAAAGCACACTGGATTAGATCTTCACAAACAACAATGAACTAATCGGAGATATAACAATCAGAAACACAATATACTACGATTAAAACTACTTAATAAATGTATAAACGAGTATAAACTAAAGGTTGGGAAACTCCAGTAATAATGTATAAGGAAGGATGTTCAATAAATTCAGCTTCAATAATCACAAAATTGACAGAAACAAAATTAACAAAGAATTATCCGACCTATCATGGGAAACATCCATAAGCACTCTTAAACCTCACATATACAGTGCTCGTCACGGCATTATGCCGGGTGAGCGCCCCGGCATAATGCCGTGACGAGCACTGTATGCTGCCCTTTTATCGAGATTGATGGACTGATCACATCGACTCCAGGCTGAGGGACTGATTACCTCAAAATTCCTTTTGATCTTCCACCGCCATTCTTCTCTGTATTGGACTGAGGAAGCCAATGACAGAAGAGCCATTGTTTAGTTAGTGAACAGATTTTTAAAAATGCAATTTATTTAATAAAATTTGGCAAATTGAGGCCAGTGTTAAAAATAATGAAGGTGATGCGAAGATACATTCTCCAGTTATCGCTCACATTCCATCCATTTCAGTATATTATCTTTTTAACTAATTTAGTAAATTCACAAATTTTTAAATACATAAAAAATAATTTACTGAGTGGCATCCTCTGTGTAAGATGCATCAACCTTTAATTACTAAAGCCATTGAGAACAAGTTTAGTGTTATATTTAACGTATATTTTTTTTACATATAAAAATTAATAAATAATACTTTTACACATGTGTAACAATCCCGCGTCCTCATCTAATTAGAGTTCACCTTTGTTTAATATTTAAAGACGATCGGAAGACGTTTTCTTAAGCTGTTGCGCCGAAAACAAAAACTTGAGGAATTAGCTATGTAACCTGTGATCATAGAAGACCTGCAGGTGCCACTAGTTGCATCACCCCTTCACCGGTACAGTGAACCAGTGTTGAAAAGTAGAAGCCGATAGGATGAGGCGTTCTCGAGTTATAAGCATGTGAAGTGTTAATATTTCATTTCAATACAAATGAAATCGTATAGTGGTTGTGTTTAGGGTCTTCAGTCTGCCAGGGCCTCCAACCTGCCAGGGCCACCAGCCTGCCAGGGCCTCCAGCCTGCCAGGGCCTCCAGCCTGCCAGGGTCTCCAGCCTGCCAGAGCCTCCAGCCTGCCAGGGCCTCCAGCCTGCCAGGGTCTCCAGCCTGCCAGAGCCTCCAGCCTGCCAGGGCCTCCAGCCTGCCAGAGCCTCCAGCCTGCCAGGGTCTCCAGCCTGCCAGGGACTCCAGCCTGCCAGAGTCTCCAGCCTGTCACGGCCTCCAGCCTGCCAGGGCCTCCAGCCTGCCAGAGCCTCCAGCCTGCCAGGGCCTCCAGCCTGCCAGGGCCTCCAGCCTGCCAGAGCCTCCAGCCTACCAGGGTCTCCAGCCTGCCAGGGTCTCCAGCCTGCCAGGGCCTCCAGCCTGCCAGGGCCTCCAGCTTGCCAGGGCCTCCAGCTTGCCAGGGCCTCCAGCCTGCCAGGGCCTCCAGCCTGCCAGAGCCTCCAGCCTGCCAGGGCCTCCAGCTTGCCAGGGCCTCCAGCTTGCCAGGGCCTCCAGCTTGCCAGGGCCTCCAGCCTGCCAGGGCCTACAGCCTGCCAGGGCCTCCAGCCTGCCAGGGCCTCCAGCCTGCCAGAGCCTCCAGCCTGCCAGAGCCTCCAGCCTGTCACGGCCTCCAGCCTGCCAGGGCCTCCAGCCTGCCAGAGCCTCCAGCCTGCCAGGGCCTCCAGCCTGCCAGGGCCTCCAGCTTGCCAGGGCCTCCAGCTTGCCAGGGCCTCCAGCCTGCCAGGGCCTCCAGCCTGCCAGGGCCTCCAGCTTGCCAGGGCCTCCAGCTTGCCAGGGCCTCCAGCCTGCCAGGGCCTCCAGCCTGCCAGGGCCTCCAGCCTGCCAGGGCATCCAGCCTGCCAGAGCCTCCAGCCTGCCAGGGCCTCCAGCCTGCCAGGGTCTCCAGCCTGCCAGAGCCTCCAGCCTGCCAGAGCCTCCAGCCTGCCAGGGATATTAGTCCTTTGTTTTTCAACTCCACTCTTCAACTCTTAAGTTATAATCTTTAAAAATGCCATCAAGTTTAGAGGAAGAAAAAAATTGAAAAAATTGAAATACAGAAAAAAAAATCAGGCAACTACTTGAAGGTAACTTTTAAGTGATATATAAGAACAGTTAAGCACTGGAGTAGGCCTACTGCCTCTTGGCAGGCGAAATCCTCTCATGTTCCTGTCCAGCCTGGTTGATGAGACCCTGATCCACCACGAGGCCTGGTCTCAGACCGGGCTGCTGGGGCGTTGACCCCCGAAACCCTCTCCAGGTAAACTCCAGGTATCCTAACCTAACCTAGCCAAACTTAACCTTGTATTAATATTAAAGTTCTGTCTCACTGTGTTTATGTCGTGTCATAGCATTATTGTAAACACAAACATATATCAGACACATATTTTAATACTTTATATATTTGCATTGTCGTATACATAATCTACTATAAGTAGGAAATACAAATGCTGATTGAACGTGAATAAACATCAGAAACATATTCTAATGCACTCTAATTAAGCATAGCTTCGTTCTAGCAATATCATTTTTTCGCAGCGACTTTTTTTCTTGCCTCATTTGTAGATTTTTTTTTCTCTTACATTTTTTCCTGCCACTTGTTATGCTGTCACCAACCAGGTATGTATATATATATATGAGTGCGAATGTTTGGTGTTTTTAATGTAGATTAGGATTTTAGTTTTATTTGTAAACTTATAAACAAAATTGGTCTTCTATTAGGCTGGTTAATTGGGTTTTTTAAATCCTCTCGACTGCACAAGGGTCATTAATAATAATAATAATAATAATAATTTTATTTACTATAAGTACATGTACAAGGTATACAGGCCTAGCTGACATCATTGACATACTACTATATAGAAAGCCGCTTATTATGCTGAGCATTTCGGGCAAATTAGGTCAATTTTCTCCCAGGATGCGACCCACACCAGTTGACTAACACCCAGGTACCCATTTTACTGATGGTGAACATAAACAACAGGTTACGGAAACACGCTCAATGTTTCCACCCTTGCCGGGAATCAAACCCGACTGCACGGTGACCCTTTTCACCACCAAACAATATGTTAATCCTTAAAATAGGAGGTAAAGAAAGCTCTAGCATATATATGCTGAGAGAAATACCCCCCTCCCTCAGAGTATATTTCCGGTGTGTACGCTATTTATTGCATTATAATGTTAATATGGGTTGATTCTGCGTAAAGCAAAGTCTAGCAGTCTGGGATGTAAACAAAGTCTAGCAGTCTGGGATGTAAACAAAGTCTAGCAGTCTGGGATGTAAACAAAGTCTAGCAGTCTGGGATGTAAACAAAGTCTAGCAGTCTGGGATGTAAACAAAGTCTAGCAGTCTGGGATGTAAACAAAGTCTAGCAGTCTGGGAAGTAAACAAAGTCTAGCAGTCTGGGATATAAACAAAGTCTAGCAGTCTGGGATGTAAACAAAGTCTAGCAGTCTGGGAAGTAAACAAAGTCTAGCAGTCTGGGATGTAAACAAAGTCTAGCAGTCTGGGAAGTAAACAAAGTCTAGCAGTCTGGGATGTAAACAAAGTCTAGCAGTCTGGGATGTAAACAAAGTCTAGAGTCTGGGATGTAAACAAAGTCTAGCAGTCTGGGATGTAAACAAAGTCTAGCAGTCTGGGATGTAAACAAAGTCTAGCAGTCTGGGAGTAAACAAAGTCTAGCAGTCTGGGATGTAAACAAAGTCTAGCAGTCTGGGATGTAAACAAAGTCTAGCAGTCTGGGAATGTAAACAAAGTCTAGCAGTCTGGGATGTAAACAAAGTCTAGCAGTCTGGGATGTAAACAAAGTCTAGCAGTCTGGGATGTAAACAAAGTCTAGCAGTCTGGGATGTAAACAAAGTCTAGCAGTCTGGGATGTAAACAAAAATCTAGCAGTCTGGGATGTAAACAAAGTCTAGTAGTCTGGGATGTAAACAAAGTCTAGCAGTCTGGGATGTAAACAAAGTCTAGCAGTCTGGGATGCAAACAAAGTCTAGCAGTCTGGGAAGTAAACAAAGTCTAGCAGTCTGGGATGTAAACAAAGTCTAGCAGTCTGGGATGTAAACAAAGTCTAGCAGTCTGGGAAGTAAACAAAGTCTAGCAGTCTGGGATGTAAACAAAGTCTAGCAGTCTGGGATGTAAACAAAGTCTAGCAGTCTGGGATGTAAACAAAGTCTAGCAGTCTGGGATGTAAACAAAGTCTAGCAGTCTGGGATGTAAGCAAAATCTAGCAGTCTGGGATGTAAACAAAGTCTAGCAGTCTGGGATGTAAACAAAGGGCCAAAGGACTTTTTAAATATTACTTAATATTGTATTTTGATAACACATTCAAATATTTTATAAATTTACTGCTATAAATTTTCCAGAGAAGGTAATAAAATAGTGTTATTAATGTGTAATAAATGTCAGCATTTACATTTGTAGCTTTAAACAGAAGCTGATTATAGGTTGTAATGGGAGGAGACTTAAGCTGATTATAGGTTGTAATGGGAGGAGACTTAAGCTGATTATAGGTTGTAATGGGAGGAGACTTAAGCTGATTATAGGTTGTAATGGGAGGAGACTTTCGGTGTTAAGGAAGTTTTATGCTCTCTGTTTAGCTGGAATAAGTAAATTATTACGTGCAATGTTCTCCGGTAATTCTAGAAATTGTTAAGTAAAGGTAACTTAGTTTAAAGGAGAAACTAGGTTAATATCTAGAGTTTAAGTATATATTGATATACAGATTAATTTTGAGTGAGTTTATTCTAATGTGATGAAAGAACAGTACACATGAAGGAGTGTATTTATCACTACATATAATCTTATAGCTCACTTTAATCCCAATAGACCTTTATTTGGAATTATAAATTTCTTGGCAGATGCTAAAAAGTTTACCCTCATTCACATAATTTAACTCCAGGTATATAGCAGCACATATATACCAAGAGGTGTAAGTCTTTTAGTGTATATACGCTAATGTTTAATTTAATTTCTATTTTAGAAATTAAAGACTTGAACTGGTGAAATGGTGCCTTAATGACCCTCGTTTAGTCGACAGACTTTAAACCCAATTAAGCAGCCAACAACTAGCTGCTGGTACGACTGGTCAGAACAAGACTGCTGTCGGGTGTCCAGGATGATATTGCCTCTACAATGAGTTTGAGTCACTTGCGTCAGGGAACAACATGACTTATTTATGGTGATGGTAAATATGTCATGATGAGTGTCAAAGTATCCTTCTTTCTCTAAGGTTCTTGGTCGACCAGCTTCAAGATTTTAACGTGAGATACCAGTGCTAGTGTTGCTGGTATTGGTATTTGCAAGTGTCTTGTTTTAAAGTTTATAGACCAATATGTGATTTTGGCTTCAGTGATAGTCTGGGAAAGCTTCTGATTGGCTTCATACTTTCGTTACTAGAGTATCCTACTTAGGTTTATATTGCTACTGGAACGTATTGATCGAATTTTTTTTTTTTTAATTTTTAAAATAGGGTAAGTTTTCTGTTTTCAACTAGGGTTAAAACAGCAGATACACCAAGGATATGTTTAAAAGACAATATTCAAAATAAAGTTGCTAGTAAAGGCAAAGCAATTGCTCAACAAAGATAGAGATATAGTAGAGGGCAACGAGTGACTAGCTCCCTTAAGGTTTATTATACAAATAGTAGGAGTCTAAGAAATAAGATAGAAGCTAAGATTACTTGCAAGTGCAGGTAATATAGATATTATTGTTGTAACAGAGACCTGGTTCAACTTGAAAGATAGAGAAATGCAGACGATGTAACATACCCCCAATGAAAAGCAGGGGTGCCACTAGCACGTTGAGAGACAACACAATAAGTGTCAGGGGCCCAAGACTGTTTAACTGCCTCCCAGCATACATAAGGGGGATTACCAATAGACCCTTGGCTGTCTTCAAGCAGGCACTGGAGAGGCACCTAAAGTCGGTGCCTGACCAGCCAGGCTGTGGTTCGTACGTTGGACTGCGTGCGGCCAGCAGTAACAGCCTGGTTGATTAGACTCTGATCCAACATGAGGCCTGGTCACAGACCGGGCCGCAGGGGCGTTGACCCCTGGAACTCTCTCCAGGTAAACTCCAGGTAATAAACTATTGCACACTGATAGGGTCAACAGGAAGGGTGGTGGAGTGGCGATGTATGTCAGAGATAATTTAAATTGTTGTGCTAGACAAGATATAAGATTAGAAACATCGGACACAGAATCTGTTTGGCTACAGTTTCTAGATGGTCGTGAAAAATTAATTTTGGGTGTGATTTACAGACCCCCAAGCCTGGATAGGGAGTGCAGTAAGCTGCTATGGGACGAAATTCATAAGGCGTCTAGATATGAAAATGTTGTGTTAATGGGAGATTTTAACTTTAGACAAATTGATTGGAACAATGTGACAGAAAATCTTGAGTCTAGTGACTTTCTTGATACGGTTCAGGATTGCTTTTTAAAACAGTTTGTGACAGAACCAACTAGAGGTAGCAACTTGCTTGATTTGGTTCTTGCCAACAAAGAATCACTAGTTAAAAATCTTGAGGTTAATGATGTGCTTGTGGAAAGCGATCACAAATCACTAGTTTCAATATATCATGGAATTACCCAGATAACTGCAATCAAGTTTTTGTCCCAGATTTCCGCTATGGCTGACTTCATGGGACTGAGAAATTATCTGGGTGGGCTAAATTGGGATGACCTGACTTTGGGTCAGGTAGGTTATGTTGGTTGCCAATATGACGTGTTTCAGAGCGCAGTGCTATTGCCCAGACAACTTTTGTTCCGAGTAGGGAAATTAGATCTAACAAAAATGAAACCATTGGTCAAACGAGAGGCACATATAGGCGTATCAAAAGAGGGGATGGGCAGTTAAGAAATCAATATATTCAATTAAAAAGAGAAATAAAAAAAGGAATAAGAAAAGCGAAAAGAGATTGAGGCTAAAGCTGGAAGGGATTCGAAGACTAACCCAAAAGGGTTCTTTCAGGTATACAGAAGCAAGATTAGGGACAAGATAGGCCCACTCAAAAGTTACTCAGGTCAGATCAATGACATTGATAAGGAAATGTGTGGACTTTTCAACACTTCCTCTCAGTTTTTACTCAGAAAGATACTAAGGAAATTCCAGAAATAATAAATTATTTAGAACAGGACAGATAATAAACTATGCACTATTGGGGTAACTAGTGACATGGTCCTCAGACAAATAGAGAAATTAAAACCTAACAAATCCCCAGGCCCTGATGAACTGTTTGCGAGGGTTTTAAAAGAATGTAAAGAGGAACTTAGCAAACCTTTGGCTAATCCTTTCAATATATCACTACAAACTGGCATACTGCCAGACAAGTGGAAAAGGGCAAATGTAATACCTATTTACAAGGCAGGTGACAGGTCCTTAGCTTCGAACTATAGACCAATAAGCCTTACCTCCATAGTTGGAAAATTTATGGAATCAATAATTACCGAAGCAATTCGTAGCCATCTTGAAAGACATAAATTGATTAATGAATCTCAACACGGTTTAACAAAGGGGCGTTCCTGTCTTACGAATTTACTAACTTTTTTCACTAAGGTGTTTGAGGAGATAGATCATGGTATTGAATATTATATTGTATATGGACTTAAGTAAGGCTTTCGATAGTGTTCCACATCAGAGGCTATTGAGGAAACTTAAGGCACACGGAATAGGAGAATTTTTTTCCTGGGTAGAGGCATGGTGAACAAATAGGCAGCAGAGAGTTTGCATAAATGGGGAGAAATCAGAATGGGGGCACGTCACAAGCGGTGTTCCACAGGGGTCAGTGTTGGGTCCGTTGTTGTTCACAATTTACATAAACGACATAGATAAGGGAATAAATAGCGACATAAGCAAATTTGCTAATGACACCAAAATAGGCCGTCCAATTCATTCTATGAGGACATTAGAGCACTCCAGAATGATTTGAATAGACTGATGCAGTGGTCGGAGAAGTGGCAGATGCAGTTTAATTTAGGCAAATGCAAAGTTCTAAATGTTGGACAGGAAAATAACCATGCCACATATAAACTGAATAATGTAGATCTTAATATTACGGATTGCGAAAAGGATTTATAAGTTCTGGTTAGCAGTAATCTGAAACCAAGACAACAGTGCATAAGTGTTCGTAATAAAGCTAACAGAATCCTTGGCTTCATATCAAGAAGTATAAATAATAGAAGTCCTAAGGTTGTTCTTCAACTCTATATACCTTTAGTTAGGCCTCATTTTGATTATGCTGCACAGTTTTGGTCACCGTATTACAGAATGGATATAAATGCACTGGAAAACTTACAAAGGAGGATGACAAAGTCAATCCCATGTATCAGAAATCTTCCCTATGAGGATAGAATGAGGGCCTTGAATCTGCACTCTCTTGAAATCCGTAGAATTAGGGGGTATATGATTGAGGTGTATAAATGGAAAACAGAAATTAATAAAGACGATGTAAATAGCGTGCTAAAAATATCTATCATTGACAGGACTCGCAGCAATGGTTTTAAGTTGGAAAAATTCAGATTCAAGAAGGATATAAGAAAGCACTGGTTTGGTAATAGAGTTGTCGATGAGTGGAACAAACTCCTGAGTACCGTCATAGAAGCTAAGACGTTGTGTAGTTCTAAAAATAGGTTAGATAAATACATGAGTGGGTGTGGGTGGGTGTGAGTTGGACCTGACTAGCTTTTGCTACTAGGTCAGATGCCGTGTTCCTCCCTTAAGTGAATGTGACTAACCTGACTAGGTTAAGGCATTGGCTTAAGCTGGTGAGAGAAATGGACCTGCTTCACATGGGCCAGTAGGCCTGCTAGAGTGTTCCTTCTTTCTTATGTTCTTAAGGCTCCTTGACGTGGCTCTTGTCAGAGGAATTAGACCCTCTGGTCTCCTTCCTAGACCGAACCTAATTACTCCCCAATCCTCATTCCCTATCCCATCCTCCCCATCGCCTCTTTTTCCCTTTCCTCCCCCCTCCCAACCCTTCATTTTCCCTTCCCGTTTGTAGCCTCTGGGGTTCTTCCCTCTGGCATTATAGTTTCTAGGTAGGGGAAGTGTGCTGGGGTTCATCCCGCTCCATGGGGTTCCTCGGGTGTGGTGAAGTTTGCCGTGGAATATGGATCATCTTGAGGTGCCTTCTTCCTTCCCGGATTTCTGAGAGGTGGGGCGGGGTGTCTTGCGGGTGACGGATGTATCTTCAGAGGTTGCCTGTCGGTTCTGGAGGTGGCAGCCGAAGAAGGTATGCTTTGTGGCGGGTTTCCGACCGCCTTCTCTTTTGTCCGCCAAGGTGGCTAGGTAGATGTGAGGTTGCTATCCAAGAGTGCTGGTATACTGGCTTGAAGGGTAGGGTATGGCACGGTTCTACCCTGCATCTGCACTGCTTGCAGTCTCGAGGTCCTCTTGGATGAAAGGGGAGACTTACAGCCCTTTCATACCTTCTAGTGACTGTCCCTCTTTTTTTCTTTCCTTCTTTCATTTTTCTTTAAAATAACCCTCCTCCTCCCAGGCCTATTTCTGTTACTGCATCCTGTTCTGACCCAGCTTTGTTATTGAACCATTCTCCAAACTATACCCCTTTACCTTCTACTGGTGACGTTTCATCACCTTCTCCAGGTGCTGAGGCTCCGCCCATTTCCTCTACTGCCTCTGCCTCTTGCACGCCTTTAACTATGTGCCCAGCTACCCCGAATACAGTGCGATTGTTTTCAGATCACCTACCGACCTCAGGTTTTGTCGCCCGTGGAACTATGCCTAAACGTCCCAGACCATTTGCTGACGACGGTTCTTTGATACCTGCTTCATTCCACCCATGTTTACAACTACACAGTGGACTAAATTCTTTTCCCTACATCCGACATTTCCAACTGATTATCTGAAAGATAATCAGTTGGTAAAGCTCTTTTATGACATTTTGGCCAAAATATATCCTTTCACACTCTTTGAAGTGGTGTGTGCATCGTTACAGTTCAGAATGCAGAACAAGCTCATGATCTTTCCCATCTTACTTCCATAGAACCCACAATCAGATAGTCATAAAACTCAAGACTGATGCGCTAGCCACGGGGCCAGCTGCATTTGTGGTCAGTGTCTATGCTAACCTTCCTATGGTGTATAAATATACCTAGTTGGACGAATCTTGCTGAAGCCAGCTGGACCAGTGGCTAGCGCATCGGTCTGGAGTTTTATGACTCTCTGATCGAGGGTTCTATCCCCACCCGTGGTAAGGTTTCTCCGTTTATATAGTGGGACATCACCTGGAGGTCCGTAAAGTGGTCCCTACACCCCAACAGTGTCAAAATTGCTGGCGCTTCGTACACCTCACTAAATACTGCAGATCTGCGGTGGAGTGTCCGCTCTGCGGTGCCGTGGATCATGCCTATACATCTTGCAGGCTTTCCCCCACTTATCTTAATTGTAATGAACCTCATCCTTCTTTTTCCCGCCGATGTCAAGTCAATCTTAATGAACGAGAAATCCATTGTCTTAAGGAGAGTGAAGGCCTTACTTATGCTATGACTGTCTCTCGGCTCCGAATTCAGGGGAATCTTCCTTGTGTTCCTTATTCTCTAGTAGCTAGGAGGCCTCCAACCTTGAGGGTCCCCCTGCCTACCAGCTCCTCTGGTGCCATGTCTTCCGGGGTCACCCCAGTCTCTAATTCTTTTGTGGTTTTACCCTCTGAAACCCCCACTCCTTACCTCTTCCTACCTCTACCTCTTCATCTTCTCGCCTGCTAGTTTCTTAGTCTGCAAGGCCTCACACCTGCATCTATACTTCACACCTATCACCTGCAAAGTTGAACCTGTCTCCGAAGCTCAAGTCTCTTTGCATTCATAGAGTGCTTACAATTTCCCAACAGTTCTCCTTTTCGGCCTCGGTGCCCAGATCTCGCCCCCTGTCTAACTCACACACGAAGGTAGAGGTTCACCCCCTCGGTGGTCTCTTCTCCTGTTTTCCCCACAAACTTCTTCCCTAGTCCCCTCCAGCCTCCTTCCTCTCCTCTTCCACCGCAGGACACTTCTGTCCTGCCGGCACATCTCTCCAGGCTCCCCATCCCTCTCAGACCTCTTTGGTTCCATCTATAGTCTCCCCAATCTCTACTTGCCCTACCTCACCTGTCTCTGAAGTCATGTATTGGCATCATCCTTGTCCGCTGAAACACTTGATGCTGTCTCTGACTATACTGCGGAGACGAAACCAGTGTGCCTCCTTATGCCCCTTCTTATTTTTCACAACCCTCGCAGCAACCTTTTCCTTCACAGCATTCTGATTCCTCCCTGCTTACTCGCTTTCCGTTGCCTCCACACATTGACTTCACTGACCCTACTAGCCCATAGATTTTATCACTGTCTTTGTGAATAATGACTTATTTACACTGGAATATTCGTGGCCTCAGGGGTAACCGGGGAGAGCTCCATGTGTTGCTCACCCAGGTTTCCCCAGTATTTGTTGGGTTACAAGAGCCTAAGGTTCGTTCAGTAGTTACCCATCCCGTTTTGGGCTATGTGCTGTTACATTCTTCTGATCCCTTTCCACATGAATCTTTTAATGAGAGTGAGCTTCTGTGCACGATGGTATACCGTTTCAACAGGTCTTTGTTCATTTTCAGCTGTATTATATCGCAGCCCGTATTTATTTGCACAGGTGGTATACAGTTTGCTCTCTATATCTCTCTGCTTCTCGTGTATTCTGTATCTCGGATGTTGCATTCTTGATCTCTTCTCTGCCGCTGCCCATCTTGTAAGGTGATTTTAACGCTCACCATCATCTTTGGGGAGGGTCCCACTGTGACTCTCGTGGTGATCAGTTAGAGACTCTTCTCACTTCTCATCCTCTTAATGTTTTAAATACGGGTGCTTCCACCTATTTTGACTCTCGCACTCAGTCTCTTGCATTGATCTGTCTATATGTTCCTCGTCAATTGCCCTTGATTACAATTGATCTGTTCTTCCAGATTTGCATGACAGTGATCACTTTTCTATTATTGTTTCTTCTACTATGTATTCCCGACCACCTCAAAGCCAACGTTGGCAATTTGGACGAGCGAATTGGGACTTATACTCATCTTACCACTTAATGTGAAAACCGTTCTTCGTCCTCTACTGATCAGCTGGTGCACCAGTTTTCGACCTTAGTTCTGACTGCAGCATCACTTTCTATTCCTCAACCTCAGCAGGCATTCTCAGACATGCGTACCTTGGTGGTCTCCTGCTTGTGCCCGTGCAGTGCATTTGAAACGTGCTGCATGGGGCTGTTATCAATATAATCGGACCGCAGATGGTCTTTTAGATTTTAAGCAAGCAAGGGCAGTTGCTCGCCGCGTCATGCGCGACGATAAGCGCACTTGTTGATAAGACTACGTTTCTACTGTTACCTCGACTTTCCCTGTGTGCTGTTTGGAAGAAGGTACGGAAGTTGTGTGGCAATACGCTCCGGACCCAGCTCCCGTTTTGTGGGTGGCTGGTGTTAGTGTTGTGGAACCTCTTGAGGTTGCCAGGGAAATCGGGAACTATCTTGTCCGAGTCTCCCAAGGGCTTCACCTCTGTCCCTCGTTTCTCGCTTCTAAGTCTGCCGGGGAGCAATCGTTCTTGGATTTCTTTTCTAATGGGATGGAGCCATATAACGTATCTTTTACTCTCTTAGAGCTAGAGTCCACGCTTTCTGCTTGCCTGTCATCGGCAGCTGGACCCAATAATATTCATATCCGTATGCTACAGCGTCTTCATTCTACAGCCCCTGCAGTCCTTTTGTGCCTTTTCAATCTTGTTTGGACGTGAGGGGTTCTTCCTCAACAATGGAAATCTGCCATTGTACTAACGTTTTGCAAACCAGGCACCTCGGGGCTTGATACCTCTCACTATCGTCCCATTGCTCTGACCAGTGTTTACCTGGAGACCTGGAGAGAGTTCCAGGGGTCAACGCCCCTGCGGCCCGGTCTGTGACCAGGCCTGTAAGGTAGTCTGTAAGGTGATGAAACATTGGTGAATAGACATCTGATATGGTACTAGGAGACTCACAATAGTCTTTCTCCTCGCCAATATGGCTTTCGCAAGGGCCGCTCTACCTTGTACCCCTTGCTCCACTTAGATACATATGTGCGAAATGCCTTTGCTAATAAACACTACGTTCTAGCAGTCTTTTTTGACCTCGAGAAGGCATATGACACCACCTGGAGGAATAACTTCTTAGCCCAGGCCTACTCCTTAGGCCTTCATAGTAATCTACCGACCTTCCTTGCTGCTTTCTTATCTGAAAGACATTTTCTTATCCGTGTTGGCGCCTCGCTTTTCTCAAACTTTGTTCAGGTCGAGGGAGTCCCACAGGGTTGTGTCCTTAGTACTACCCTTTTTCTCTTGGCTATAAATGACCTACCTTCCTTTCTTCCATTGCATATTTGGTCATCACTTTATGTGGATGACTTCGTTATAACTTACGCAGGCGTTGACTGTCTCCTGGTAGCGGCCTTCCTTCAGGTTGCGGTTGACCGTGTTTTCCATTGGGCCACTTCTCATGGTTTTAAATTTTCTAGTACGAAAACCCATTTCATTACCTTCACTAGACATCCTCTTGCCCTCTACATGGCTCAAAGTCCCAGAATGTGATACGGTGAGGTTTCTTGGCCTTCTCTTCGATCGCTGGTTGACATGGAAACCTCACAATTCCTATTTGAAGGCAGCTTGCCATGGTCGGCTGAATCCCCTTAAAATTCTTGCACATCGTTCGTGGGGAGCAGATTGCCGGACTTTCCTCCGTTTACATTCCACCTTTGTGTTCCTTCTACGTATAGGATGGTCTCAGACGTCAGTAGAAGCCCATTATTTGTTCGGCGCCCCTGCTTACTCCGTCTGTTTTCTCTTCGTCTTCACTCCAGTCTTCTCTCCAGTTATCTCCCTTGTATGTTCATATAGCGTCTGCCTTTTCCCTTCCTCCTTGGGAGGTTCCGACGGTTCGTGTCTGTTGTCCCCTACTGCCCTGAGCCAAAGCTCTCCTACTTTCGGCTGCTTCTCGCTCTCTTTTTCTTAATCACTTACGGTCGCATGCTCATGCCGTCGCTGTTTATACAGATGGTTCTAAATCTTCTGACGGTGTTGGATTCGTGGTGGTGTTCCCTGACGATGTTGTCCGAGGTCATTTGTTAGTCAGCTAGTATTTTTACCGCCGAGTTGTATGCCATCCTCATAGCGCTTCTCCGTATTGCATATATGTCTCCTTCGGCATTTGTGATCATTTCAGATTCTCTCAGCGCTTTACAGGCCATTAAACAATTTGACTCCCCTCATCCAATAGTCCTTCGTATTCAACTTTGGTTGCGCTGTGTGACCAGGAAAAACAAAGACGTCTTTTTCTGTTGGGTCCCTGGACATGTTGATGTGCGGGGCAATGAACAAGCGGACGCTGCTGCGCAGTCAGCGGTACATGATCTTCCGGTTTCCTATAGAGGTATTCCGTTCAATGATTATTTTCCAGTCATCTCTGCCTGTCTTCGCAGCCGTTGGTAACAACTGTGGTCGGACATACCCCATAACAAATTGCACTCTATTAAACCACTTTTAGGTTTGAGACCATCTTCTTACCACCGTTGCCATCCCTGGGAGACTGCGCTCTCCCGTCTCCGCATCGGCCATACTCGCCTTACTCATGGGTTTCTCATGGAACGACACCCTATTCCTCTCTGTGAGGTTTGTCGGTCCCTATTTCGGTTCTTCACTTTCTTGTAGATTGTCCGGTTTACCAACGAGCTCGGAGGATTTACCTCCGACCACTCTTACCTTATCTCCCTTCTTGCAGACGGTCCTGCCTTTGACTTACGATCACTTTTTGACTTTTTGTCAGCAACTGCTTTACTATACAAACTTTGATGCAGAGCCCCTAGCATCCCTTACAGCCCTTTTTTACCTTTACCTCTAATCCCATCTCCACCTAGCTGTTTTTTGGCCCGGCACTATTTTCTGCCCCGCAGCGCTACATGACCCTTGTCGGTTTAGCGCTTTCAGTAGCACAAATTATCGAAATTATTCCCATAGTTATTCAGTAGAATGACTTCGAGAGTGTATAAATCTGTAGTGGAGGGAAGTCGGGGTAGGGGTCGGCCTAGGGAAAGTTGGAGGGAGGGGGTAAAGGAGGTTTTGTGTGCGAGGGGCTTGGACTTCCAGCAAGTGTGCGTGAGCATATTGATAGGAGTGAATGGAGACAAATAGTTTTTAATACTTGACGTGCTGTTGGAGTGTGAGCAAAGTAACATTTATGAAGGGATTCAGGGAAACCGGCAGGCCGGACTTGAGTCCTGGAGATGGGAAGTACAGTGTCTGCACTCTGAAGGAGGGGTGTTAATGTTGCAGTTTTATAACTGTAGTGTAAAGCACCCCTCTGGCAAGACAGTGATGGAGTGAATGATGATGAAAGTTTTTGTTTTTCGGGCCACCCTGCCTTGGTGGGAATCGGCCGATGTGTTAATAAATAATAATGTTAAAAAACATCGAATTTAGCGCAATACCGGAAATATACCTTTTCTCCTTAAAACTTTTAGCACTTGTGTATTTTGGTAACAGGAATGTTTATTGAAGATGACGCACGTAGAACATGTGGGAATCTTAATAAAGACGTTTTCCTAACCAATGATTTTCTAATTCTTTAGAAAGATTATATACTTAAAACAGTGGAACAGAGGAGAACTAATTCTGAGGTTTTCATTTTCTGATATTAATCGGCTTAAATCTCTCAGTACATGAGCAGTTTGTTCTAAAGAAGGTTCAACCATTTAAGTGAGGTGTATAACCCTCACATTGGAGAGAGAAACATATAACAACGTCTCGGTCCGACTTGGATCATTTACAAGTTGTCTTAGCTTCTCTCTCCTCAGTACGGGTTTCTCTCTCCTAAGTACGGGTTTCTCTCTCCTAAGTACTGGTTTCTCTCTCCTAAGTACGGGTTTCTCTCTCCTAAGTACTGGTTTCTCTCTCCTAAGTACGGGTTTCTCTCTCCTAAGTACGGGTTTCTCTCTCCTAAGTACTGGTTTCTCTCTCCTAAGTACGGGTTTCTCTCTCCTAAGTACGGGTTTCTCTCTCCTAAGTACGGGTTTCTCTCTCCTAAGTACGGGTTTCTCTCTCCTCAGTACGGGTTTCTCTCTCCTCAGTACGGGTTTCTCTCTCCTCAGTACGGGTTTCTCTCTCCTGTACGGGTTTCTCTCTCCTAAGTACGGGTTTCTCTCTCCTGTACGGGTTTCTCTCTCCTAAGTACGGGTTTCAGAGCTGATGTATATTATTTAGAAGAATGCCTGGACGGCTCTTGGGCTGTACAGATGTTAATATGGTAAAATTATTGTATGAATTGTGAAACTGATTCCCATGGGGTAACTTGCCACTTTCCTCTACGGTCTGACTTGAGGACTTTTAAAGGAAGTTCAGATTATTAAAGTTCTTGGCCCTCTTCGAGGTGTTAATCTTCACCTCGTAGGTAGTATGAGGTGCCACATACTCATACTGTCTGGAGTGAGGAGTGTGACTGGAAGGATGAGGTCTGGCACTTATTGGTGCCAGGCCTATTGAATGTGTTGAGATAAAATATCTGGTCATATCTAAACTGTATGTCCACGCTCTTGAACCTCTTGGGAAGGTTGACTCTTGGGTCTCTTTAAAGAGGTTAACTGCAGATCGTTGAGTCTTGTGAGTCTGCGGCTTCAATTACTGTTTCTGGTGAGCTCTGAGGTGCAAGGGGCTGAGATCATAAGATGCATACGCTGGCGGGGCTGAGAGGAGCCTAGTGAAAAAGAGGTAGGGCTAGGGAGGGAGAGGTAGAGCTAGGGAGGGGGAGGTAGGGCTAGGGAGGGAGTGGTAAGGCTAGGGAGGGAGAGGTAGAGCTAGGGAGGAAGAGGTAGGGCTAGGGAGGGGGAGGTAGGGCTAGGGAGGGAGTGGTAGGGCTAGGGAGGGAGAGGTAAAGCTAGGGAGAGAGAGGTAGGTCTAGGGAGGTAGAGGTAGGTCTAGGGAAGGAGAGGTAGGTCTAGGGAAGGAATGAGGATTCTGGGGAGGGAGAGATGGTCCAGCAGAGGAAGAGATAGTCATGGGAGGAAGAAATTTTAATGGGAAAGAAGAGATGGTCCTGGTGAGGACGAGAGGGTCCTGGTGAGGACGAGATGGTCCTGGTGATGACGAGATGGTCCTGGGAGAACTAGATGGTCCTGTGGAGGAAGAGATGGTCCTGAGGAAGAAGAGATGTCCCTGGGGAGGAAGAGATGGTTATGGAGAGAAAGGAATGGTCCTTGGGAGGCAGAGATGGTCCTTGGGAGGCAGAGATGGTCCTTGGGAGGCAGAGATGGTCTTTGGAAGGCAGAGATGGTCCTTGGGAGGCAGAGATGATCCTTGGGAGGCAGAGATAGTCCTTGGGAGGCAGAGATGGTCCTTGAGAGGCAGAGATGGTCCTTGGGAGGCAGAAGAGATGGTCCTTGGGAGGCAGAAGAGATGGTAGTTGGGAGGCAGAAGAGATGGTCCTTGGGAGGAAGAAGAGATGGTCCTTGGGAGGAAGAAGAGATGGTCCTTGGGAGGAAGAAGAGATGGTCCTTGGGTGGAAGAAGAGATGGTCCTTGGGAGGAAGAAGAGATGGTCCTTGGGAGGAAGAAGAGATGGTCCCTGGGAGGAAGAAGAGATGGTCCTTGGGAGGAAGAAGAGATGGTCCTTGGGAGGAAGAAGAGATGGTCCTTGGGAGGAAGAAGATATGGGGTTTGGGAGGAAGAAGAGATGGTCCTGGGAGGATGAGATGGTCCTTGGGAGGAAACGATGGTCCTGGGGAGGACGAGATGGTTTTGGGGAGGGAGAGACGGTCCTGGGGAGAGACGGTCCTGGGGAGGACGAGATGGTTCTGAGGAGGAGAGACGGTCCTGGGGAGGGAGTGATGATTCTGGGGAGGGAGAGACGGTCATGGGAAGGACGAGATGATGTTGGGGAGAGAGAGACGATCCTGGGGAGGGAGAGATGATCCAGGGGAGGGAGAGACGGTCTTGAGGAGGGAGAGACGGTCCTGGGGAGGACGAGATGGTCCTGGGGAGGGAGAGATAACCTTGGGTAGGGAGAGATAGTCCTGTGGAGGGAGAGATAGTCATGGGTAGGGGGATATGGTCCAGGGAAAGAAGAGATAGTCATGGGGAGAAAAAGATAGTCCTTGTGAGGAAGAGATGGTCCTGGGGAGGGAAAGATACTGGGGAAGAAGAGATGGTCCTGGAGAGGAGATGGTCCTGGGGAGGACATAGTCCTGGGGAGGAGATGATCCTGGGGAGGAGATGGTCCTGGGGAGGGAAAGATGGTCCAGTGGAGGGAGAGACGGTCCTGGGAAGGAGTGTTGATTCTGGGGAGGGAGAGACGGTCCTGGTCCAGGGGAGGGAGAGATGGTCTTGGTCCAGGGGAGGGAGAGACGGTCCTGGTCCAGGGGAGGGAGAGATTGTCCACTGGCGTGAGTGTGAGGTGGGATGGGCTGGTAGTGTACTCACCTAATTGTGGGTGCAGGGGTCGAGACTCAGCTCCTGGCCCCGCCTCTTAGCTGTCCGCTACTGGGTCTCTGCTCTCCCTGCTCCATGAGCTTTATCATAACTTGTCTTAAAACTATGTATGGTTCCTGCCTCCACTATATCTTTCTCTAGACTATTCCACTTCCTGACTACTCTATGGCTGAAGAAATGCTTCCTAACATCCCTTTGACTCATCTGAGTCTTCAGCTTCCAGTTGTGTCCCCTTGTTTCTGTGTTCTCTCTCTGGAACATCCTGTCACTGTCTACCTTGTCGATTCCCCGCAGTATTTTGTATGTCGTTATCATGTCTCCTCTGACCCTTCTTTCCTCCAGTGTTGTTAGTCCTATTTCCCTCAACCTTTCTTCATAAGACAGACCCCTGAGTTGTGGAACTAACCTTGTCGCAAACCTTTGCACTTTCTCTAGTTTCTTTACGTGCTTGACCAGGTGTGTGTGTGTGTGTTTGTGTTAGTGTGTGTGTGCGCGCGCGTGTGCATGCGTGCGTGTGTGTGTGTTTGTGCGTGTGTGTGTGGGTGTGTGCGTGTGTGCGTGTGTGCGTTCACACACACACACACAAATATGCCTAAAAGCTGGTAGTGAAACATGAAAGAACTCAATAAAACAGTAAAGCTCATTGCTTACTTGACATGTTTTACTTAATCTAGTAATATAAAATATTCAACAGATTTTCTGTTTAAATAATAATAATACTGAATTGCATATCCCAAATTAGTGTAAATTGGAATACAATATAAAAAACAATTTCAAAAAATAAACTTAATGTTTTTTTGTGTCAGTAACAGGGTTTTCTTGACTACCATAAATTATCTAGAAATATATTGACACCCATCAATGTGTGAGACAGGATGAGCTGGGAGTGTGTTGGGGGTGGGATGAGCTGGGAGTATGTGGGATGGGATGGACTGGGAGGTGTCTAATTTGGGTGGGGTGGGAAGTGTGGGTGCAGAGGGACAGTAGGGTGGTACTGGAGGGTTCAACTTGCAACATTAAATTTTACAGTTTGTCACTGAAGCGGCTAATTTATATGCACCTCATATCCAACCAGTGGATGGTAGTGCAAGAACATATCCAACCAGTGGATGGTAGTGCAAGAACATATCCAACCAGTGGATGGTAGTGCAAGAACATATCCAACCAGTGGATGGTAGTGCAGGAACATATCCAACCAGTGCATGGTAGTGCAAGAACATATCCAACCAGTGGATGGTAGTGCAAGAACATATCCAACAAGTGGATGGTAGTGCAAGAACATATCCAACCAGTGGATGGTAGTGCAAGAACATATCCAACCAGTGCATGGTAGTGCAAGAACATATCCAACCAGTGGATGGTAGTGCAAGAACATATCCAACAAGTGGATGGTAGTGCAAGAACATATCCAACCAGTGGATGGTAGTGCAGGAACATATCCAACCAGTGGATGGTAGGGCAGGAACATATCCAACCAGTGGATGGTAGTGCAGGAACATATCCATCCAGTGGATGGTAGTGCAAGAACATATCCAACCAGTGGATGGTAGTGCAGAACATATCCAACCAGTGGATGGTAGTGCAAGAACATATCCAACCAGGGGAAATGGAAGGGGAAAGAACATATCCAACCAGTGGATGGTAGTGCAGAACATATCCAACAAGTGGATGGTAGTGCAGGAACATATCCAACCAGTGGATGGTAGTGAAAGAACATATCCAACCAGTGGATGGTAGTGAGAACATATCCAACCAGTGGATGGTAGTGCAGGAACATATCCAACCAGTGGATGGTAGTGCAAGAACATATCCAACCAGTGGATGGTAGTGAGAACATATCCAACCAGTGGATGGTAGTGCAGAACATATCCAACCAGTGGATGGTAGTGCAAGAACATATCCAACCAGTGGATGGTAGTGCAGAACATATCCAACCAGTGGATGGTGTGCAGAACATATCAACCAGTGGATGGTAGGGCAAGAACATATCCAACCAGTGGATGGTAGTGCAGGACATATCCAACCAGTGGATGGTAGTGCAAGAACATATCCAACCAGTGGATGGTAGGGCAAGAACATATCCAACCAGTGGATGGTAGTGCAAGAACATATCCAACCAGTGGATGGTAGTGAGAACATATCCAACCAGTGGATGGTAGGCAAGAACATATCCAACCAGTGGATGGTAGTGCAGGAACATATCCAACCAGTGGATGGTAGTGCAGAACATATCCAACCAGTGGATGGTAGTCAAGAACATATCCAACCAGTGGATGGTAGGGCAAGAACATATCCAACCAGTGGATGGTAGTGAGGAACATATCCACCAGTGGATGGTAGTGCAAGAACATATCCAACCAGTGGATGGTAGGCAGAACATATCCAACCAGTGGATGGTAGTGCAAGAACATATCCAACCAGTGGATGGTAGGGCAAGAACATATCCAACCAGTGGATGGTAGTGCAGAACATATCCAACCAGTGGATGGTAGTGCAGAACATATCCAACCAGTGGATGGTAGTGCAGAACATATCCAACCAGTGGATGGTAGTGCAAGAACATATCCAACCAGTGGATGGTAGTGCAGGAACATATCCAACCAGTGGATGGTAGTGCAAGGAACATATCCAACCAGTGGATGGTAGTGCAAGAACATATCCAACCAGTGGATGGTAGTGCAGGAACATATCCAACCAGTGGATGGTAGTGCAAGAACATATCCAACCAGTGGATGGTAGTGCAAGAACATATCCAACCAGTGGATGGTAGTGCAGGAACATATCCAACCAGTGGATGGTAGGACAAGAACATATCCAACCAGTGGATGGTAGGGCAGAACATATCCAACCAGTGGATGGTAGTGCAAGAACATATCCAACCAGTGGATGGTAGTGCAAGAACATATCCAACCAGTGGATGGTAGTGCAGAACATATCCAACCAGTGGATGGTAGTGCAGGAACATATCCAACCAGTGGATGGTAGTCAAGAACATATCCAACCAGTGGATGGTAGTGCAAGAACATATCCAACCAGTGGATGGTAGTGAAAGGGAACATATCCAACCAGTGGATGGTAGTGCAAGAACATATCCAACCAGTGGATGGTAGTGCAAGAACATATCCAACCAGTGGATGGTAGTGCAGAACATATCCAACCAGTGGATGGTAGTGCAGAACATATCCAACCAGTGGATGGTAGTGCAGAACATATCCAACCAGTGGATGGTAGTGTAGAACATATCCAACCAGTGGATGGTAGGCAAGAACATATCCAACCAGTGGATGGTAGTGCAGAACATATCCAACCAGTGGATGGTAGTGCAAGAACATATCCAACCAGTGGATGGTAGTGCAAGAACATATCCAACCAGTGGATGGTAGTGCAGGAACATATCCAACCAGTGGATGGTAGTGCAAGAACATATCCAACCAGTGGATGGTAGTGCAGGAACATATCCAACCAGTGGATGGTAGTGCAAGAACATATCCAACCAGTGGATGGTAGTGCAGGAACATATCCAACCAGTGGATGGTAGGCAAGAACATATCCAACCAGTGGATGGAAAGAACATATCCAACAGTGGATGGTAGTGCAGGAACATATCCAACCAGTGGATGGTAGGCAAGAACATATCCAACCAGTGGATGAGGGCAAGAACATATCCAACCAGTGGATGGTAGTGCAAGAACATATCAACCAGTGGATGGTAGTGAGAAATATCAACCATGGATGGTAGGCAGAACATATCAACCAGTGGATGGTAGTGCAGAACATATCCAACAGTGGATGGTAGTGCAGAACATATCCAACCAGTGGATGGTAGTGCAGAACATATCCAACCAGTGGATGGTAGTCAGAACATATCCAACCAGTGGATGGTAGGCAGAACATATCCACCAGTGGATGGTAGGCAGAACATATCCAACCAGTGGATGGTAGTAAGAACATATCCAACCAGTGGATGGTAGTGCAGAACATATCCAACCAGTGGATGGTAGTGCAGAACATATCAACCAGTGGATGGTAGTGAGAACATATCCAACCAGTGGATGGTAGGCAGGAACATATCCAACCAGTGGATGGTAGTAAGAACATATCCAACCAGTGGATGGTAGTGCAGAACATATCCAACCAGTGGATGGTAGTGCAAGAACATATCCAACCAGTGGATAGTAAGAACATATCCAACCAGTGATGTAGGCAAAACATATCAACCAGTGGATGTAGTGCAGGAACATATCAACCAGTGGATGTAGGCAAGAACATATCCAACCAGTGATGGTAGTGCAGAACATATCAACCAGTGGATGGAGGCAAGAACATATCAACCAGTGGATGGTAGTGCAAGAACATATCCAACCAGTGGATGGTAGTGCAGAACATATCAACCAGTGGATGGTAGAGAACATATCAACCAGTGGATGGTAGTGCAGGAACATATCCAACCAGTGGATGGTAGTAAGAACATATCCAACCAGTGGATGGTAGTAGAACATATCAACCAGTGGATGGTAGGCAAGAACATATCAACCAGTGGATGGTAGTGCAAGAACATATCCAACCAGTGGATGGTAGGAGAAAATCCAACCAGTGGATAAGAACATATCAACCAGTGGATGGTAGTAAGAACATATCCAACCAGTGATGGTAGGCAAGAACATATCCAACCAGTGGATGGTAGGGCAAGAACATATCCAACCAGTGATGGTAGTGCAGAACATATCCAACCAGTGGATGGTAGGCAAGAACATATCCAACCAGTGGATGGTAGTGCAAGAAATATCCAACCAGTGGATGGTAGTGAGGAACATATCCAACCAGTGGATGGTAGGCAGGAACATATCCAACCAGTGGATGGTAGTAAGAACATATCCAACCAGATGATGAAGAACATATCCAACCAGTGGATGGTAGTGCAAGAACATATCCAACCAGTGGATGGTAGTGCAAGAACATATCCAACCAGTGGATGGTAGGGCAAGAACATATCCAACCAGTGGATGGTAGTGCAGGAACATATCCAACCAGTGGATGGTAGTGCAAGAACATATCCAACCAGTGGATGGTAGTGCAGGAACATATCCAACCAGTGGATGGTAGTGCAAGAACATATCCAACCAGTGGATGGTAGTGCAAGAACATATCCAACCAGTGGATGGTAGTGCAAGAACATATCCAACCAGTGGATGGTAGTGCAAGAACATATCCAACCAGTGGATGGTAGTGCAAGAACATATCCAACCAGTGGATGGTAGGGCAAGTAGGGGAAGAGAAGTGATCTTTAATACACCCAAAAGGGAGGATCAACCGTTAAATCAGGTACCCCTGGTGGCTAAAGCTCTCGCTTCACACACGGAGGGCCCGGGTTCGATTCCCGGCGGGTGGAAACATTTCGACGTGTTTCCTTACACCTGTTGAAATGTTCACCTAGCAGCAAATAGGTACCTGGGTGTTAGTCGATTGGTGTGGGTCGCATCCTGGGAGACAAGATTGAGGACCCCAATGGAAATAAGACAGACAGTCCTCGATGACGCACTGACTTTCTTGGGTTATCCTGGGTGGATAACCTCCGGGGTTAAAAATCCGAAGAAAATCTTTTTATCTTATCTATCTTAACCTTTACCAATCATAATTTATACAAACACTGCTAAAACATTTATATAATATATATATAGATATATATATATATATATATAGATATATATATATATATATATATATATATATATATATATATATATATATATATATATATATATATATATATATACATACATGTATATGTCTGCCGATTAGGTAAAACTGGTCAATTAGCAAGAACTCATCTAAAATTAAGTCCTTTCTAAAATTTTCTCTTATACGTTTAAAGATATATTTTTTTCATTTATGTTAATGTAAAAATTTATAATTTTGTACCAAGAGAAACTTTGAAAACCTACCTAACCTTATTACAACAAGCGCAATTTAATTTAGTCTAACCCAACTAAATATATTTTAGATACGTTAACATTAATTTAATAATAAACAAACACAATGAAATATATTTTTTCGTTATGTTCAGAATGATTTTGGCGAAATTATTGCATACACAAATTTTCACTTGTCTTATATGGCAAGGTGAGCGTTGCTATTTAAGCCAAAATCGCAAGTTTTACCTAATCGGCACGACATATATATATATATATATATATATATATATATATATATATATATATATATATATATATATATATATATATATATATAAATACAATTTACAAGACCAATTGGAGGACGCAGATGATGATGATAATGGATAATAATAATACAAGGTCGGACATTTCCATTTTAGCTATTAATGAAAATGAGCACGATGCAATAATAAATTAGATAAGAGTGATTAAGATACCTAAATCATAGGAGCGTTTATAGCGTAACAAAGAACACACGGATAAACAAAAGGACTAGAAACTAAGTCCCAAAATTATTGACGGGATTACGACTATATAGTTAAGAACATAAGAACATAAGAAAGGAGGAACACTGCAGCAGGCCTGTTGGCCCATACTAGGCAGGTCCTTCACAATCCGTCCCACTAACAGAATATTTGCTCAACCCAATTTTCAATGCTACCCAAGAAATAAGCTTTGACAATTCTACCCACTCATGCCGAGTCCCACTCAAATCCAACCCCTCTCACTCATGAATTTATCCAACCTAAATTTGAAACTACCCAAGGTCCTAGCTTCAATAACCCTACTAGGCAGACTGTTCCACTCATCAACTACCCTATTTCCAAACCAATACTTTCCTATATCCTTTCTAAATCTAAACTTATCTAACTTGAATCCATTATTGCGGTTCTCTCTTGGAGAGATATCCTCAAGACCTTATTTATATCCCCTTTGTTAATACCCATTTTCCACTTGTATACCTCGATCATGTCTCCCTCATTCTACGTCTTACAAGTGAATGTAATTTTAGGGTCTTCAATCTTTCTTCGTAAGGAAGATTTCTAATGCTATGTATTAATTTAGTCATTCTACGCTGAATGTTTTCTAACGAATTTATGTCCATTCTGTAATATGGAGACCAGAACTGAGCTGCGTAATCTAGGTGAGGCCTTACTAATGATGTATAAAGCTGTAATATAACCTCTGGACTTCTGTTGCTAACACTTCTTGATATAAATCCCAGTAATCTATTTGCCTTATTACGTACGCTTAGGCATTGCTGTCTTGGTTTAAGGTTGCTGCTTACCATCACCCCAAGTCCTTCTCGCAATCTGTATGGCTAAGTTCTACGTTATTTAACTTATAAGTGCTTGGGTTATGGACACTCCCGAGCTTCAGAACCTTGCATTTATCTACATTGAACTGCATCTGCCACTTTTCTGACCACGAATTAAGTTTGTCTAAATCTTCCTGAAGTTCTATGACATCTATGTTTGAATCAATTATCCTACCTATCTTCGTGTCGTCGGCGAATTTGCTCATATCACTAGTAATTCCCTCATCAAGGTCATTGATATATATTATAAATAACAATGGGCCTAAGACTGATCCCTGTGGAACACCACTTGTTACAAGTCCCCATTCGGATTTAACCCCATTTATGACACTCTCTGCTTCCTATTGGTGAGCCATGACTCGATCCATGACAGCACTTTTCCCCCAATGCCATGAGCTGCCACTTTCTTTAACAGTCTCTGGTGCGGTACTCTATCAAAAGCCTTACTAAAGTCTAAATAAACAATATCGAATTCTTTATCGTGATCAACAGCCTCAAAAGCTTTACTGAAGAAGGTTAATAAATTAGATAGGCAGGAACGGCCCCTCGTGAATCCATGCTGGGTATCATTAATCAAATTATGGTTATCTAGATGGCTTCTAATAATATCAGCTATAATTGACTCTAGTAATTTGCCTACAATTGAGGTCAGGCTTATTGGGCGGTAGTTTGACGGTAGTGACTTGTCCCCTGCTTTAAAAATAGGAATTACATTAGCTATCTTCCACATATCAGACACTACACCTGTTTGAAGAGATAAATTAAAAATGTTAGATATTGGTTCACAGAGTTCCATTTGCATTCCTTAAGAACCCTTGCAAAAGCTCATCAGGACCTGGCGATTTATTTTGTTTCAGTCGGTCCAGCTGTTTCATAATCATTTCGCTAGTGACTGTGATATTAAATAATTTATCTTCTTCTGGGCCTCTGTAAAAATTAATTACTGGGATATTATTAATGTCTTCCTGTGTGAAAACCGAGAGAAAATAATTATTAAAAATAGAGCACATATCATTCTCCTTGTCAGTAAGATGCCCAAAGTTATTTTTAAGGGGACCTATCTTATCCCTAACTTTTGTTCTATAAACCTGGAAAAAACTTTTTGGGTTAGTTTTTGAATCCCTAGCAACTTTAATTTCATAGTCCCGTTTAGCTTTTCTTATTCCCTTTTTAACGTCCCTCTTAATGTCAGTATACTGATTTATAAGATGACCCTCACCTCTTTTTATGCGCCTATAAATTTCTTTTATTCTGCCCTAAAAGATATTTGAGCCTATTATTCATCCATTTTGGGTCATTTCTACTTGATCTAATTTCTTTAAGAACATAAGAACATAAGAAAGGAGGAACACTGCAGCAGGCCTGTTGGCCCATACTAGGCAGGTCCTTCACAATCCGTCCCACTAACAGAATATTTGCTCAACCCAATTTTCAATGCTACCCAAGAAATAATCTTTGACAATTCTACCCACTCATGCGCGAGTCCCACTCAAATCCAACCCCTCTCACTCATGAATTTATCCAACCTAAATTTGAAACTACCCAAGGTCCTAGCTTCAATAACCCTACTAGGCAGACTGTTCCACTCATCAACTACCCTATTTCCAAACCAATACTTTCCTATATCCTTTCTAAATCTAAACTTATCTAACTTGAATCCATTATTGCGGGTTCTCTCTTGGAGAGATATCCTCAAGACCTTATTTATATCCCCTTTGTTAATACCCATTTTCCACTTGTATACCTCGATCATGTCTCCCCTCATTCTACGTCTTACAAGTGAATGTAATTTTAGGGTCTTCAATCTTTCTTCGTAAGGAAGATTTCTAATGCTATGTATTAATTTAGTCATTCTACGCTGAATGTTTTCTAACGAATTTATGTCCATTCTGTAATATGGAGACCAGAACTGAGCTGCGTAATCTAGGTGAGGCCTTACTAATGATGTATAAAGCTGTAATATAACCTCTGGACTTCTGTTGCTAACACTTCTTGATATAAATCCCAGTAATCTATTTGCCTTATTACGTATGCTTAGGCATTGCTGTCTTGGTTTAAGGTTGCTGCTTACCATCACCCCCAAGTCCTTCTCGCAATCTGTATGGCTAAGTTCTACGTTATTTAACTTATAAGTGCTTGGGTTATGGACACTCCCGAGCTTCAGAACCTTGCATTTATCTACATTGAACTGCATCTGCCACTTTTCTGACCACGAATTAAGTTTGTCTAAATCTTCCTGAAGTTCTATGACATCTATGTTTGAATCAATTATCCTACCTATCTTCGTGTCGTCGGCGAATTTGCTCATATCACTAGTAATTCCCTCATCAAGGTCATTGATATATATTATAAATAACAATGGGCCTAAGACTGATCCCTGTGGAACACCACTTGTTACAAGTCCCCATTCGGATTTAACCCCATTTATGCACACTCTCTGCTTCCTATTGGTGAGCCATGACTCGATCCATGACAGCACTTTTCCCCAATGCCATGAGCTGCCACTTTCTTTAACAGTCTCTGGTGCGGTACTCTATCAAAAGCCTTACTAAAGTCTAAATAAACAATATCGAATTCTTTATCGTGATCAACAGCCTCAAAAGCTTTACTGAAGAAGGTTAATAAATTAGATAGGCAGGAACGGCCCCCGTGAATCCATGCTGGGTATCATTAATCAAATTATGGTTATCTAGATGGCTTCAATAATATCAGCTATAATTGACTCTAGTAATTTGCCTACAATTGAGGTCAGGCTTATTGGGCGGTAGTTTGACGGTAGTGACTTGTCCCCTACTTTAAAAATAGGAATTACATTAGCCATCTTCCACATACCCAGACACTACACCTGTTTGAAGAGATAAATTAAAAATGTTAGATATTGGTTCACAGAGTTCCATTTTGCATTCCTTAAGAACCCTTGCAAAAGCTCATCAGGACCCGGCGATTTATTTTGTTTCAGTCGGTCCAGCTGTTTCATAATCATTTCGCTAGTGACTGTGATATTACATAATTTATCTTCTTCTGGGCCTCTGTAAAAATTAATTACTGGGATATTATTAATGTCTTCCTGTGTGAAAACTGAGAAAAATAATTATTAAAAATAGAGCAATATCGTTCTCCTTATCAGTAAGATGCCCAAAGTTATTTTTAAGGGGACCTATCTTATCCCTAACTTTTGTTCTATAAACCTGGAAAAAACTTTTGGGTTAGTTTTTGAACCCCTAGCAACTTTAATTTCATAGTCCCGTTTAGCTTTTCTTATTCCCTTTTTAACGTCCCTCTTAATGTCAGTATACTGATTTATAAGATGATCCTCACCTCTTTTTATCGCCTATAAATTCCTTTCTTCTGCCCTAAAAGATATTTGAGCCTATTATTCATCCTTTTTGGGTCATTTCTACTTGATCTAATTTCTTTATACGGGATAAATGTTCTTTGGGCAGCCTGTATAGTGTTAAGGAAACTGTCATATTGATACCTCTCTTCTTCACCCCAGTCCACAGTTGATAAGTGTTCTCTAAGTCCATTATAATCTGCTAGCGAAAATCTGGGACCATTACTGAATTATCCCTACTATCATACATCTATTCAATGCTAAAGGTAATTGACTTGTGGTCGCTTGAGCCGAGTTCCTCTGTAATTTCTAAATTATTAACAAGGGTTTCCTTGCTTGCCAGAACCAAGTCAAGTAGGTTATTTCCCTTGTAGGTTCTGTTACAAACTGCTTCAAAAGCAATCCTGAACTACTTCTAAAAAGTCGTTAGATTCTAAATTCCCTGTCATGAAATTCCAATCAATCTGACTAAAGTTAAAGTCCCCTAAATTACTACGTTATCGTGTCTTGTGGCTAACAATTTCCTCCCAAAGTAGTCTCCTTGTTCCCTATCTAAGTTTGGAGGACAGTAAATCACGCCTAAAATCAATTTTCACACCCCTCTGAAAATTCTATCCAGACAGACTCTGTATGTGTTAATTCAGACTTTATACCCGTTTTTATGCAACAATTTAAATGATCACGGACATAGTGCCACCCACCCCTTTCCCGATACTTCTGTCTACTTGGAACAATTTAAAACCCTGAATGTGACATTCGCAGGCAAGTCCCGATTTTCATATTAAACCATGTCTCAGTTATTGCAAAACATCAATATTACCCGTACTTGCAACTAATCTCAACTCGTCCATCTTATTCCTAGCACTACGACTATTGGTGTAATATATATTTAGAGCCCCTCCTTTCTTTTACCCTTCCTGCTCATCTCTGTTTTTCCACTATACCTATTACTGTCCTTGTCATCTAGTGTCACTCTTTCCACTATCCACCTTATTCTGCCTATTACTAGTTCTCCTACAACTTATAATATTACTACACTGGGACTTCTCTGTTTTCCCCCAAAACCCATACCACTAACTATTTCTAGTTTAAAGCCCTAACAGCTCCCTCCACTGCAGTTGCCAGTGCCCCCACCCCAGACCTGGATAAGTGAACCCCATCCCTGGCTACATGTCATTTCTGCCATAGAAGAGGTCCCAGTTGTCAATGAATGTTACTAGATTTTCCTTACAGTATTTGTCCAGCCAGCAATTGACACCAATTGCCCTGGACAGCATCTCATTTCCAACTCCTCTCCCTTGGCAAAATACCACATATGACAGGGTTCCCACCTTCTTCCTAATTATGTCTATTGCTGACCTAAACCTGCTAGTCAGGTCCTCACTCCTACGTCTGCCAACATCGTTGCCTCCAGCACTGAGACAGATAATAGGATTACTCCCATTACCTCTCATGATGTCGTCCAGACGGCTAACATATCCTCCATCCCAGCCCCAGGAAAGCAAACCCTCTGTCTCCTACTCCTATCAATCAAACAGAAAGCCCTATCCATGTACCTAACCTGACTGTCCCCAACAAAACAATGTTTTTACCTTCCTTTGTGTCTTTCGTCGTGACGCTCCCAGAAGTCAACTCATTCATCGGGTACACTGGAGAATGGGTTCGATGTTTCCACAACATTCTCCTGGGTCTTAGTTGTTTCTACCTCTCCACCCGCCTCTTGAGCCTTAACTTTGTCCCATGCGTTTTAGCCACTGTCCAGGTTCCTTTCCTGGCGGAGGATTCTCTACAGGAGGATTACTACGAATCCTCTTGTTTTCCCTCAGTCATGCTGTATCTCAAGCTTAGCTACCCTCAGTTCTTCCTTCAGCTGCTGGTAGAGTAGCTCAAGAGAGGACATCTTCAGATTGACAGAGAGCACACAAGACACGTCTTCACTGAGTTAAGTCAGGTCCACCACTGTTTATATTGTGGAACTAAATTTCAGATCTTTGCCTTAATTCATAAAATATGTGATAGTTTGTTTCACTAACAAGCTGTCCTGATGCTTGTAGCATGAGACGTAGATTGTAGCTCAGTACAAGGAAGATAGAGTAGAATATGTGTAAGTACCTTATGGAGTGAGGGAGGACGAGTAGGAGAGCTCCTGATGTTTTTAGAATGCCGCGCGGTCTCACGCCAGGAGCTGTGACTCGACCCTGCAATCACAACTAGGTGAGTACATACAGGTGTACCTAGGAGAGCTTCTGAAGGTCTGAGAATATATGCACAAATGTATGTCTTCCTGTTAAACTTTTTATTTTAATAGCTCCTTGATAATGTGGAAATCCCCGAAAACCTTAGAATTTCACTATTTTTTCCCCGGGAAGTTTTTCAGGTATACCCCAAAAACAGTTACATAGAATATCATACATAAGATATTGTAGAGAACCTGGGATAACCCAAATAAAAGTCAAAGTGATTTATTTCCATTGAGGTCCCCAACAGTGGTTATTCTACCCGGGCAAACCCCAAAAGGGATCCTCTAATTTTATGAGAACGGGGTGAACTCGCCCCGACGTGTTCCGTCCTTCAGTTGTCACCACGGCCATGACCGCTGGGCAAAACCGGCCTATAGCGGGGGGGTACGACCCGCTAGCAGGGGTCGGAATGCAAGGGCAGGGGTTGGAAGGGAGGGTGGAAGAGGGAGGGAAGGGACACAACCCCCGACAGTGGAGGGAGGGGGGACAGTAATCAGGACAACATCAATGGTGCATGTTGCAATTGTTTCGTTTTTTAGAGGTAAACTTTGTTAATTCCTTGGTTGGTGTGGTGGTAGTCGTTGTTGTGGTGGTGGTTGTGGGGGTGATGCTTTTTGGTGGTGGTGGTTTTGGTTG
>WNWK01019671.1:0-37301 GCA_009830355.1 Cherax destructor | reverse complement strand
TAAATGTATGAAAGAGGAAGGTACCTAGGGATTGGCAGAGAGCATGTATAGTTCCTTTATATAAAGGGAAAGGGGATAAAAGAGAGTGTAAAAATTATAGGGGAATAAGTTTACTGAGTACTAATTATTATGTATGAGTGTGGTGAAAGTGTTGAATGATGATGAAAGTATTTTCTTTTTGGGGATTTTCTTTTTTGGGTCACCCTGCCTCGGTGGGAGACGGCCACTTGTTGAAAAAAAAAAAAAAAAAAAGTTTACTGAGTATACCAGGTAAAGTGTATGGCAGGGTTATTATTGAAAGAATTAGAGGTAAGACAGAGAGTGGGGATTGCAGATGAGCAAGGAGGCTTTAGAGTGGGTAGGGATGTGTAGATCAAGTGTTTACAGTGAAGCATATATGTGAACAGTATTTAGATAAAGGTAGAGAAGTTTTTATTGCATTTATGGATTTAGAAAAGGCATATGATAGAGTGGATAGGGGAGCAATGTGGCAAATGTTGCAAGTGTATGGAATAGGTAGTAAGCTACTGAAGGCGAAAGAGTTTTTATGAGGATAGTGAGGCTCAGGTTAGGGTGTGTAGGGAGAGAGGAGATTACTCCGGTAAAAGTAGGTCTTAGACAGGGATGTGTAATGTCACCATGGTTGTTTATTATATTTATAGATGGGTGTTGGGGAGAGGGGGGATTAAATTATGGAGAATTAAATGCAAAATGGGAGTTGACACAGTTACTTTTTGCTGATGATACTGTGCTTATGGGAGATTCTAAAGAAAAGTTGCAAAGGTTAGTGGACGAGTTTGGGAGAGTGTGTAAAGGTAGAAAGTTAAAAGTGAACATAGATAAGAGTAAGGTGATGAGGGTATCAAACGATTTAAATAAAGAAAATTGATATCACATTGGAGAGAGAGATTATGGAAGAAGTAAATGTTTTCAGATATTTGGGAGTTGACGGTCAGCGGATGGGTTTATGAAGAATGAGGTTAACCATAGAATTGATGAAGGAAAAAGGTGAGTGTTGCATTGAGGTATCTGTGGAGACAAAAACGTTATCCATGGAGGCAAAGAAGGGAATGTACAAAGATAGTGGTACCAACACTCTTATATGGGTGTGAAGCATGGGTTGCAAATGCTGCAGCGAGGAGGAGGCTGGAGGCAGTGGAGATGTCCTGTCTAAGGGCAATGTGTGTGTAAATATTATGCAGAAAATTCCGAATGTGGAAATTAGGAGAAGGTGTGGAGTTACTAAAAGTATTTGTCAGAGGGCTGAAGAGGGGTTGTTGAGGTGGTTTGGTCATTTAGAGAGAATGGATCAAAGTAGAATGACTTGGAGAGCGTATAAATCTGTAGGGGAAGGAAGGCGGGGTAGGGTCGCCCTAGAAAAGGTTGGAGGGAAGGGTAAAGGAGGTTTTGTGGGCGAGGCTTGGACTTCCAGCAAGCATGGGGAGCGTGTTAGATAGGAGTGAATGGAGACAATGGTTTTTGGGACATGACAATCTGTTGGAGTGTGAGCAGGGAAACATTTTGTGAAGGGATTCAGGGAAACCAGTTAATTGATTTAGTTGGACTTGAGTCCTGGAAATGGGAAGTACAATGCCTGCACTTTAAAGGAGGGGTCTGAGATAGTGACAGCTGGGAGGGACTTTTCTCAGCTGTCGTATCTGAGCTCCTCTGCAAAGACAGTGATTATGTATGAGTGTGGTGAAAGTGTTGAATGATGATGAAAGTATTTTCTTTTTGGGGAATTTTCTTTCTTTTGGGTCACCCTGCCTCGGTGGGAGACGGCCGACTTGTTGAAAAAAAAAAAAAAGACAAAGATCTCAACAGCCAGGAAGATGACGGGGTGGGTATTAAGAACTTTCAAAACAAGGGAAATAATGCCGATGGTGACACTCTTCAAATCGCTAGTGCTCCCTCACTTAGAATACTGCTCAGTGCTGACGGCCCTGTTCAGGGCAGGAGAAATATCAGAGCTGGAACAAATTCAGAGACCGTTTACGGCTCACATTGAGCCATTGAAACATCTAAATTATTGGGAACGCCTTCAAGTCTTGAACATGTACTCATTGGAGCGGAGGAGAGAGAGATACATGATAATATATACCTGGAAAGTACTTGAGGGCCTGGTCCCAAATCTGCATACTGCCATAACAACATACTGGAGTGAGAGATATGGGAGGAAGTGTAAAATAAACCCAGTGAGGAGCAGGGGTGCGGTGGGGACAATACGGGAGCACTGTATTAACATCCGGGGTCCCAGACTATTCAACATCTTACCATAAGATATCTACACGGCTGGAACCAGTGTAGAAGCCTTCGAGAGGAAACTGGACAAGTATCTTCACCAGGTGCCAGATCAACTAGGCTGTGATGGATATGTGGGACAGCGGGCCTCCAGCAGCAACAGCCTGGTTGACCCGGCAAGCACCAGACGAGCCTGGCCCATGGCTGGGCTCAGAGAGTAGATAAACTCTCGAAACTCTTCAAAGGTATATCAAAGGTAAAGGTACACATATTTTAGGTTAAGTAATGAGTGTACTTTTTGTGTATTTTACAATTTTACTTTTTTATTGTTTTTTAATGCTGAATTCTATTGCTAACTTAATATATGTTAGTGTAAACTTGTTATCTGGCATTTATATGCATTTATAAGTGGAGAAAAAGGGCAACTTGCTTTACGGCGATTTCTGCTTTATGTACTAAATAGCAACAATAACACTACTCATCATATGCCACCTCACTATAGATCCTATAAATATCAACAATGGGGTCATATCACTAAAAGATGCATCTTCAAAGATGCATCTTTTAGTGATATGACACCATTGTGTAGACTGTAGTGTGTGCTAATTTCCATTTATTGAAGCAATATAATGACATCAGAAGCAGGAAAGGCAGCCTCTGTAAAAATGCATTAACTGATGCTCCAGGTGTATGATCATTAAACCTTCAGTGTTTAACCTATTCTGGTCCCACCACCCCAATCAACCAATGGACCTGAGACCAGTCAAGACCCCAACATCCCTCTTTCCATTCCTTATAGAGGGTACAATTACTCTGCATATTATAAATATTGAAGTTTTATATTACTGTAATCAATCTTTCTGCCCAACAATTTTGTGATTGAATCCATTACTCTTGTAAGCAATTCATTACTACCGTAATTTCCAAACCAAACAATGTTGGGGGCCCAGTACTAATTGTCGCCTCTGTAATCTTTTAACAACTACCCTAGGATTGTACTACATGGAATGCAAGAGAGAAATAAACATCATACTTCACACATGTAAAATTCTGGAAGGACTAGTCTCGAACTTGCTCACCAAAATTACTCCCTACAGAAGCAAGAGACTCAGAAGATGGTGCAAAATACCCTAATGAAAAGCAGGGGTGCAATGAGTACACCAAGAGATAACTCGGTAAGTGTAAAAGGCTCAAGATTTTCAACACCTTCCCTTCATAAATGGAATTACCAACAGACCCATAGCTGCCTTCAGAAGGAAACTTGGTAAGTTCCTAAAGTTAATTCCTGATCAACTGGACTATGGTGCCTACATCAGACTGAGTGCTGCTAGCTCCAACAGTCTGATTGATCAGGCTTTCTCAACCAGGCACCCTGGTCTAGGACCAGGCTATAGAGGCAATGATCCCTGAAATCAACTAAAGGTAAGGTGGTTATGGGATGCAAAATGAAATTGTGCTCCAAATATTTCATATGCTCACACAGCATTATTCCTAGCAATAAGAAGATACATATAATTCAAATAGTCCAAGAAAGACTGATTACTTTTATTACCATTATATTCATGGGGAAGTGCTAAACCTATAGGTGTCATAGTGTCTGGGGAATGTGAAGTAATCAAGTTTGATCCAAGGACAGGGATGGTAGTGCTAATTCCTTCAATTAAGAGTTCTCTCCAGCACCAATGCACCCCTCTTGAAGGGAGTAAAGACTGAGATACTGTACTTACAAATAGCCAGGAGAGTCAAGCTTGCTTAGACAGAATTTAATGTCATTTCAAACTTTCTTTTAGCATTAAATCCTTACTTTTAATCTCCATAAATTATCTTCAAAGCACACATACAAAATGTAATCCTGTACTTTTACTTTGGTAAATCACTAACTTGCTCTACATACCGACACTATGTAATGTTTTCTTATATGCATTCACTGAACGTCTCCAATATCTTAATTACATGGATTAAATTAATTCCTTCATTAGCACTAGACAAGAAAGCTTTTGATGATTATTTCTGATGCATATTTCTTACCATTACTGAAGAGTGCTTAATCAGAATATTTGTTCAACTATCTTTTATGCTCACTAAACACTAACCTTTCCTACAACCTGTGCCTTGTATTTTGTTCTCACTCTTTCCATACCTTCTCTCTGTTTCTCTAAAAGAAAGTACTTGTAGTTTTTTCCCTGCCAATGAAAGCCTCAAGTCAAAATTCTTCAATATAATCATTAACAGATTTCAAGAATCAGTATAGCAAGTTCTTTCTCAATGAAAAAAATGAAGTAAATTTTACTTTATCTTCAATTCTCAACTTAAAATTTGTTAATCTTGATATAAAAAATAAAATCCAATATCCATAAAGCATATATTTGTCTATAGGAAATGTAAGTTACATTTCTGCACTCACCTGTTTAGTTAATATGATATTGTCTCTGCGTGCAGCACTGTACTGCTTGTGAACACCAACACTCTCCTCTAAGGAACTGTCTTTACTAGACTCTGAGTCTGCTGCACGTTTCTCTGAAAATTATCGAAATGGCAGCTGATTTATCAAAATATAATAAAATATGCATTTTTTGTTAACACGTCGGCCGTCTCCCACCGAGGCAAGGTGACCCAAAAAGAAAGAAAAACCCAAAAATAAAGAAAAAATTTTCATCATCATTCAACACTTTCACCATCACTCATATATAATCACTGACTTTGCAGAGGCGCTCAGATACGACAGTTTAGATGTCCCTCCAAATTGCCAATATCCAAAAACCCTCCTTTAAAGTGGAGGCATTGTGCTTCCCATTTCCAGGATTCAAGTCCGGTTAACCGGTTTCCCTGAATTCCTTCACAAAATATTACCCTGCTCACACTCCAACAGGTCGTCAGGTTCCAAAAAAACATTCATCTCCATTCACTCCTATCTAATATGCTCACACATGCTTGCTTGAAGTCCAAGCCCCTCGCCCACAAAACCTCCTTTACCCCCTCCCTCCAACCTTGTCAGGGACGACCCCTACCCCGCCTTCCTTCCCCTACAGATTTATATGCTCTCCAAGTGAGTCTATTTTGCTCCATTCTCTATAAATGACAAAACCACCTCAACATCCCCTCTTCAGGCCTCTGACTAATACTTTTAGTAACTCCACACATATGGTAAAAAATAAAAGTATAATGTAAAAAAAAACGAGGTATACTGCACCTGTAAAATTGGAAAATTAAGTCATTAGTCAGAATGAATATTGTAAGCAAATGAATTTTGATACCAACTCAATGTTCACCGGAGTCCATGTGCCCAATTCACTGAACCTTTTGTAAGATAAAACTGAATATGTTAGTCAGTGTAACTCAGAACTTTGTAAGCACCAAAAAGTTTTCCTATAATGTATTGAAATGTACATTGCATATACAGTGGTACCTCGAGTTACGATATTTTTTCGTTCGAGAATGCTGTTCAAGTGCCATTACCAAACGAATTTATTCCCATAAGGAATAATGTAAAATAGACTAGTCCTTTTACACCCCCAAAAATATACTTACAAAAGCATTTAAAAAAATAAACTTACATAAAAGGGCGATTTTGGGGACCATCGTAACTCGAGGTACCACTGTATTGTTTTCACTGGCTAATGAAAATTCTATAGGGAAATTTCTGGCTTGCATATGGGAAATTATATCTTATAAAATATTTAAAAAAAATTCTAAATCAACTTACTCATGCAGATTGACAGTATTGATATTTACACCTAGACAAAGCACCCTTTAGCTTACTTATATCCACCTTCTTATTCTGCTCATACACATTATAACCTTATGAGAGGTTTTTACAAAACAGAAGTGTTATAAGAAGAGCAGAGAACAGTGGAACCCCGGTTTTCGTCCTTAATCCGTTCCAGAAGGTTGGTTGAAATCTGAAATGGATGAAAACCGAAGTAATATTTCCCATAAGAAATAACGTAAAATCCAATTAATCTGTTCCAGACACGCAAAAATATTAACAAAAAATACATTTTATAGAGAATAACTATAGTTTTACATACAGAAAACAATGAGAAATAAATATAAATGACTAATTTTTATGGATTAATGAACATTTAATCACTTTTAACTTTATTGGCATATGGAAGACGGCGAGGAGGGGAGAGGGAGAGAGGTTATTGTTTGGAAGGGAAATCCCCCTCCATAAGGACTTCAAGTATCAAAGCCCTATCCGGAGTTACGTCCCTTCTTTGTCTCTTACTGGCACTAGGACCAGCTTGAGTCACTGGACCATGCAGACACAGCTTGCAAAAGCTTTGTTAGGGTGATATTTCTCCACCAACTCTTCCACATCCTTTTTTTTTTTTTTTTTTTTTCAACAAGTCGGCCGTCTCCCACCGAGGCAGGGTGACCCAAAAAGAAAGAAAATCCCCAAAAAGAAAATACTTTCATCATCATTCAACACTTTCACCACACTCATACATAATCACTGTCTTTGCAGAGGAGCTCAGATACGACAGCTGAGAAAAGTCCCTCCCAGCTGTCACTATCTCAGACCCCTCCTTTAAAGTGCAGGCCTTGTACTTCCCATTTCCAGGACTCAAGTCCAACTAAATCAATTAACTGGTTTCCTGAATCCCTTCACAAAATGTTACCCTACTCACACTCCAACAGATCGTCATGTCCCAAAACCATTCGTCTCCATTCACTCCTATCTAACACGCTCACACATGCTTGCTGGAAGTCCAAGCCTCGCCCACAAAACCTCCTTTACCCCTTCCCTCCAACCTTTCTAGGACGACCCCTACCCCGCCTTCCTTCCCCTACAGATTTATACGCTCTCCAAGTCATTCTACTTTGATCCATTCTCTCTAAATGACCAAACCACCTCAACAACCCCTCTTCAGCCCTCTGACAAATACTTTTAGTAACTCCACACCTTCTCCTAATTTCCACATTCGAATTTTCTGCATAATATTTACACCACACATTGCCCTTAGACAGGACATCTCCACTGCCTCCAGCCTCCTCCTCGCTGCAGCATTTGAACCCATGCTTCACACCCATATAAGAGTGTTGGTACCACTATACTTTCGTACATTCCTTCTTTTGCCTCCATGGATAACGTTTTTGTCTCCACAGATACCTCAATGCACCACTCACCTTTTTTCCTTCATCAATTCTATGGTTAACCTCATCCTTCATAAACCCATCCGCTGACACTCAACTCCCAAATATCTGAAAACATTTACTTCTTCCATAATCCTCTTTCCAATGTGATATCCAATTTTTCTTTATTTAAATCATTTGATACCCTCATCACCTTACTCTTATCTATGTTCACTTTTAACTTTCTACCTTTACACACTCTCCCAAACTCGTCCACTAACCTTTGCAACTTTTCTTTAGAATCTCCCATAAGCACAGTATCATCAGCAAAAAGTAACTGTGTCAACTCCCATTTTGCATTTAATTCTACATAATTTAATCCCACCCTCTCCCCAACACCCTAGCATTTACTTCTTTTACAACCCCATCTATAAATATATTAAACAACCATGGTGACATTACACATCCCTGTCTAAGACCTACTTTTACCGGAAGTAATCTCCTCTCTCCTACACACCCTAACCTGAGCCTCACTATCCTCATAAAAACTTTTACAGCCTTCAGTAACTTACTACCTATTCCATACACTTGCAACATTTGCCACATTGCTCCCCTATCCACTCTATCATATGCCTTTTCTAAATCCATAAATGCAATAAAAACTTCTACCTTTATCTAAATACTGTTCACATATATGCTTCACTGTAAACACTTGATCTACACATCCCCTACCCACTCTAAAGCCTCCTTGCTCATCTGCAATCCTACTCTCTGTCTTACCTCTAATTCTTTCAATAATAACCCTGCCATACACTTTACCTGGTATACTCAGTAAACTTATTCCCCATAATTTTTACACTATCTTTTATCCCCCTTCCCTTTATATAAAGGAACTATACATGCTCTCTGCCAATCCTAGGTACCTTCCTCCTTCATACATTTATTAAACAAAATACCAACCACTCCAGAACTATATCCCCCTGCTTTTAACATTTCTGTCATGATTCCGTCAATTCCAGCTGCTTTACCCCCTTTCATTCTACATAATGCCTCACGCACCTCCCCCACACTCACATCCTGCTCTTCTTCACTCCTAAACGATGTGGAACCTCCTGGCCAGTACATGAAATTACCGCCTCCCTTTTTCATCGACATTTAAAAGTTCCTCAAAATATTCCCGCCATCTACCAATACCTCCAGCTCCCCATCTACTAACTCCCTACTCTGTTTTTAACTGACAAATCCATTCGTTCCTAGGCTTTCTTACCTTGTTTATCTCACTCCAAAAATTTTCTTGTTTTCAGCAAACTTTCTTGACAGAGCCTCTCCCATTCTTTCATCCGCTCTTCTTTTGCACTCTCTCCCTTTCTTTTACTCTCCATATACTCTGCTCTTCTATTAACACTTCTTTTTTGTAAAAACCTCTCATAAGCTACCTTTTTCTCTTTTATCACACACTTTACTTCTTCATTCCACCACTCACTCCTCTTTCCTCCTGCACCCACCCTCCTATAGCCACAAACTTCTGCCCCACATTCTAATACTGCATTTTAAAACTATCCCAACTCTCTTCAACCCCCACTACTCCCTACTTGCACTATCCCACCTTTCTGCCAATAGTTGCTATATCTCACCCTAACTTCCTCCTCCCTTAGTTTATACACTTTTACCTCTCTCGTACTTGCTGTTGCCATTTTCTTTTGTCCCATCTACCTTTTACTCTAACTGTAGCTACAACTCAAATAATGATCTGATATAATCCGTTGCCCCTCTATAAACATGTGTATCCTGAAGCCTACTCATCAACCTTTATCCACCAATACATAATCCAACAAACTACTTTCCTTACGTGCTATATCATACCTTGTATATTTATTTATCCTCTTTTAATAAAATATGTATTACTTATTACCAAACCTCTTTCTACACATAGCTCAATTAATGGTTCCCCATTTACATTTACCCTGGCACCCCAAATTTACCTACTACTCCATCCACAACATTTTTACCCACTTTAGCATTAAGATCCCCAACCACAATTACTCTCTCACTTGGTTTAAAACTCCCCACACACTCACTCAACATTTCCCAAAATCTCTCTCTCCCTCTACACTTCTCTCTCTCCAGGTGCATAAACACTTACTATAACCCACTTTTCACATCCAACCTTTATTTTACTCCACATAATCCTTGAATTTATACATTTATATTCCTTCTTTACCTGCCATAACTGATTATTCAACATTATTGCAACTCCTTCTTTAGCTCTAACTCTATTTGAAACCCCTGATCTAATCCCATTTATTTCTCCCCACTGAAACTCTCCTACCCCCTTCAGCTTTGTCTCACTTAAAGCCAGGACATCCAGCTTCTTTTCATTCATAACATCTACAATCATCTCTTTCTTATCATTCGCACAACATCCACGCACATTCAAACATCCCACTTTGACGGTTTTCTTCTTCTTCTTTTTAGTAAGCTATACAGGAAAAGGGGTTACTAGCCCATTGTTCCCGGCATTTTAGTTGACTTTTACAACACGCATGGCTTACGGAGGAAAGATACTTATTCCACTTCCCCATTGCCCAGAGCCATATTATTACCATCGACATACCATGTTCACTGAGTTTAATAATTTCTAGCAACTACCTTTAGATACCATCATAAACAAAGGGAGAAGTAATGAATAATTCACGCTGAGAATTGTAAACAAAAGTGTTATGTATTAAGGGCGATGACTGGGCCAACGCAGATTCATACACGTTTTCTCTGATGCTGTCTGGCTAGCACACCTCCATAGCATATAAATATTGCATGTTTATATGCTATGTAACGTGTTTCTTATATAATTTTGAAGAAAATATCATAGATGGATTAATGAAAATGTCTATATTAACCTAAAATAAGACACTTAATGTACCCAAAATTGATTATTACTATTACATATTAGTATCACAAACGTATAAGCGGCCCAGGCGGACATGTCTGGTATGGATGATTTCCGAGTGGACGTATGAAACCCAGGGTAAAAATTCGCCGAAAAAACTGGTCGAAATCCGAATTGTACAATATCCGGACTGGACGAAAACCGGGGATCCACTGTATATGGAGAATAAAAGAAAGGTGAAGAGAGTGGTGAGAGAGTGCAAAAGGAGAGTAGATGATAAAGTGGGAAAGGCACTGTCAAGAAATTTTGCTGTAAATAAGAAAATTTTTTGGAGTTAAACAAGTTAAGAAAGCCTAGGCAACGAATGGATTTGTCAGTTAAAAATAGAGTAGGGGAGTTAGTAGATGGGGAGGTGGAGGTATTGAGTAGATGGCGGGAATAATTTGAGGAACTTTTAAATGTCGATGAAGAAAGAGAGGCGGTAATTTCATGCACTGGCCAGGAAGGTATAACACCTTCTGCAATAAAATAAAATTTGTTTGTTTGTTTGTTTGTTTTAGGAATGAAGAAGAGCAGGATGTGAGTGTGGGAGAGCTGCGTGAGGCATTCCGTAGAATGAAAGGGGGTAAAGAAGCTGGAACTGATGGGATCATGACAGAAATGTTAAAAGCAGGGGAGGATATAGTGTTGGAGTGGTTGGTATTTTTGTTTAATAAATGTATGAGTAGTAGGTTGGTAGACAGCAACCACCCAGAGAGGTACTACCGTCCTGCCAAGTGAGTGTAAAACGAAAGCCTGTATTTGTTTTACATGATGGTAGGATTGCTCGTGTCTTTTTTCTGTCTCATAAACATGCAAGATTTCAGGTACGTCTTGGTACTTCTACTTTCACTTAGGTTACCCTACACATACATGTACATGTTTATGTATACACCCTTATCTGAGTTTTCTTTCATTTTATCTTAATAGTTCTTGTTCTTATTGTTTTTCCTTTCATATCCATGGGGAAGTGGAATAAGAATCATTCCTCCGTAAGCCATGCGTGTTGTAAAAGTCAACTAAAATGCCGGGAACAATGGGCTAGTAACCCCTTTTCCTGTATAGATCTAATAAAAAGAAAAAGAAGAAAACCGTCAAAGTGGGATGTTTGAATGTGCGTGGATGTTGTGCGAATGATAAGAAAGAGATGATTGTAGATGTTATGAATGAAAAGAAGCTGGATGTCCTGGCTTTAAGTGAGACAAAGCTGAAGGGGGTAGGAGAGTTTCAGTGGGGAGAAATAAATGGGATTAGGTCAGGGGTTTCAAATAGAATTAGAGCTAAAGGAGGAGTAGCAATAATGTTGAATAATTAATTATGGCAGGTAAAGAGGGAATATAAATGTATAAATTCAAGGATTATGTGGAGTAAAATAAAGGTTGGATGTGAAAAGTGGGTTATAGTAAGTGTTTATGCACCTGGAGAAGAGAGAAGTGTAGAGGAGAGAGAGAGATTTTGGGAAATGTTGAGTGAGTGTGTGGGGAGTTTTAAACCAAGTGAGAGAGTACGTAATTGTGGTTGGGGATCTAAATGCTAAAATGGGTAAAAATGTTGTGGAATGAGTAGTAGGTAAATTTTGGGTGCCAGGGGTAAATGTAAATGGGGAACCGTTAATTGAGCTATGTGTAGAAAGAGGTTTGGTAATAAGTAATACATATTTTATGAAAAAGAGGATAAGTAAGTATACAAGGTATTATATAGCACGTAATGAAAGAAGTTTGTTAGATTATGTATTGGTGGATAAAAATTTGATGGGTAGGCTTCAGGATGTACATCTTTATAGAGGGGCAACGGATATATCGGATCATTAATTAGTTGTAGCTACAGTTAGAGTAAAAGGTAGATGGGACAAAAACAAAATGGCAACAGCAAGTAAGAGAGTGGTAAAAGTGTATAAACTAAGGGAGAAGGAAGTTAGGGTGAGATATAAGCAACTATTGGCAGAAAGGTGGGCTAGTGCAAGTATTAGTAGTGAGGGGGTTGACGAGAGTTGGGATAGTTTTAAAAATGCAGTATTAGAATGAGGGGCAGAAGTTTGTAGCTATAGGAGGGAGGGTGCATGAGGAAAGAGGAGTGAGTGGTGGAATGAAGAAGTAAAGGGAGTGATAAAAGAGAAAAAGGTAGCTTATGAGAGGTTTTTACAAAACAGAAGTGTTAATAGAAGAGCAGAGTATGTGGAGAGTAAAAGAAAGGTGAAGAGAGTGGTGAGAGTGCAAAAGAAGAGCAGATGAAAGAATGGGAGAGGCTCTGTCAAGAAATTTTGCTGAAAACAAGAAAAAGTTTTGGAGTGAGATAAACAAGGTAAGAAAGCCTATGGAACAAATGGATTTGTCAGGTAAAAACAGAGTAGGGGAGTTAATAGATCGGGAGCTAGAGGTATTGGGTAGATGGCAGGAATATTTTGAGGAATTTTAAACGTCGATGGAAAAAGGGAGGCGGTAATTTCATGCACTGGCCAGGGAGGTATAACATCGTTTAGAAGTGAAGAAGAGCAGGATGTGAGTGTGGAGGAGGTGTGTGAGGCATTACGTAGAATGAAAGGGGGTAAAGCAGCTGGAACTGATGGGATCATGACAGAAATGTTAAAAGCAGTTAGGGATATAGTGTTGGAGTGGTTGGTATTGTTGTTTAATAAATGTATGAAAGAGGGGATGGTACCTAGGGATTGCCAAAGAGCATGTATAGTTCCTTTAATTAAAGGGAAGTGGGATAAAAGAGATTGTAAGAATTATCGGGGAATAAGTTTACTGAGTTCTCCATGGGGAAGTGGAACAGAATTCTTCCTCCGTAAGCCATGCGTGTCGTAAGAGGCGACTAAAATGCTGGGAGCAAGGGCTAGTAACCCCTTCTCCTGTATATATTACTAAATGTAAAATGGGAAACTTTCGTTTTTCATTTTGGGCCACCCCACTTCGGTGGGAAACGGCCGACGTGTTGAAAGAAGAAGTTTACTGAGTATACCAGGTAAAGTGTACGGTAGGGTTATTATTGAAAGAATTAGAGGTAAGACAGAGAGTAGGATTGCAGATGAGCAAGGAGGCTTTAGAGTGGGTAGGGGATGTGTAGATCAATTGTTTACATTGAAGCATATATGTGAACAGTATTTAGATAAAGGTAGGGAAGTTTTCATTGCATTTATGGATTTAGAAAAGGCATATGATAGAGTGGATAGGGGAGCAATGTGGCAAATGTTGCAAGTGTATGGAATAGGTAGTAAGTTACTGAAGGCTGTAAAGAGTTTTTATGAGGACAGAGAGGCCCAGGTCAGGGTGTGTAGGAGAGAGGGAGATTACGTCCCGGTAAAAGTAGGTCTTAGACAGGGATGTGTAATGTCACCATGGTTGTTTAATATATTTATAGATGGGGTTTCAAAAGAAGTAAATGCTAGGGTGTTGGGGAGAGGAATGAGATTAAATTATGGGAAATCAAATACAAAATGGGAGTTGACACAGTTACTTTTTGCTGATGATACTGTGCTTATGGGAGATTCTAAAGAAAAGTTGCAAAGGTTAGTGGATGAGTTTGGGAGGGTGTGTAAAGGTAGAAAGTTGAAAGTGAACATAGATAAGAGTAAGGTGATGAGGGTATCAAACGATTTAGATAAAGAAAAATTGGATATCACATTGGAGAGAGGGAGTGTGGATGAAGTGAATGTTTTCAGATATTTGGGAGTTGACTTGTCAGTGGATGGGTTTATGAAGGATGAGGTTAACCATAGAATTGATGAAGGAAAAAAGGCGAGTGGTGCGTTGAGGTATCTGTGGAGACAAAAAACATTATCTATGCAGGCAAAGAAGGGAATGTATGAAAGTAAAGTGGTACCAACACTTCTTATATGGGTGTGAAGCATAGGTTGTAAATGCTGCAGCGAGGAGGCGCCTGGAGGCTGTGATGTCCTGTCTAAGGGCAATGTGTGGTGTACATATTATGTAGAGAATTCGGAGTGTGGAAATTAGGAGGAGGTGTGGAGTTACTAAAAGCATTAGTCAATGGGCTGAAGAGGGGTTGTTGAGGTTGTTTGGTCATTTAGAGAGAATGGATCAAAGTAGAATGACTTGGAGAGCGTATAAATCTGTAGGGGAAGGAAGGAGGGGTAGGGGTCATCCTCGAAAAGGTTGGAGGGAGGGGGTAAAGGAGGTTTTGTGGGCGAGGGGCTTGGACTTCCAGCAAGCGTGAGTGAGTGTGTTAGATAGGAGTGAATGGAGACAAATGGTTTTTGGGACCTGACGAGCTGTTGGAGTGTGAGCAGGGTAATATTTTGTGAAGGGATTCAGGGAAACTGGTTAGCCAGACTTGAATCCTGGAAATGGGAAGTACAATGCCTGCACTTTAAAGGAGGGGTTTGGGATATTGGCAGTTTGGAGGGACTTCTAAACTGTCATATCTGAGTGCCTCTGCAAAGACAGTGATTATGTATGAGTGATGGTGAAAGTGTTGAATGATGAAGGTTTTTTTCTTTCTTTTTGGGTCACCCTGCCTCGGTGGGAAACGGCTGATGTATTAAAAAAAAAAAAGGAACATAGTAAACTCCCACATAAAATTAAAAGCTTCTACTATTTGTAGGTAATGATATAAGTATTAATGTTGTTTTTGCATACAGTATATGAGTGCTATTTGGAATGCATTTGTTATAAAGATCCCCATGGTAAGTAATTAAGGGAACATGCCTTGTATTCCTTGCAAGAACTGTTTTAAAAGTTTATAAGTCAGGTTAAAATGTATAAACTAAAAGAGATAACCAACACTTTTACATGCTAATGAAAAGTCAAAATTTAGTGGGCATGGTCACCCCATCACCTAGATGTGCCTTACAGAATGTTTAGCACTGTATATCCTATATCCATGATATAGAGGCTGAATGCAAAATCTTGCTTTATAAATAAAATAATATGAACCAGCATAATGAAATATACAAACATGGTCATGTATTACTGAAGTAGGATGACCCGAAAACTAAAACTTTCACCATCATTCATGCCATCACTGTCTTGCCAGAGATGTGTCAGCACTAAAGTTCAGATGCCCCTCCAAACTGAAAATATCCCCACCCATCCTCCAGAGTGCAGGCAATGTACTACCCACCTCTATGACTAAAGTCTGGCTAACCAGGTTCCTGAATCCCTTCACAAAATGTTACCTTGCTCACACACCAATAGCTAATCAAGTCCTAAAAACTGTTTACCTCCACTCACTCCTATCGAACACACTCACACATGCTTGCTGGATGTCCAAGATCCTCACATGCAAAAAACATATGTAATAAAAAATTGAGACAAGCACTTCCTTAATGCCAACAATATTTAATATTAGCAATTGGGTTGAGTAACAATGTCCACTTCACTCCTCTTGTAACCTGAAGCTATCTCTGTATCCCTACTACTGGAATTCTCTTCAGTCTTGAAAAGTCTGCCTTTCAGCTTTCCTAATGAACTATTGATGCTTTTCACTATACAGCCTCTCCTCACTGAGTGATATACTTGTTTATCGATGACTCTGACTTACAACGGGCTCTCTGACCAGTATGCATACCTAAATAATGTATAGAGCTGATTTTCTCTATTTTTTTAATTACAATATACAGTGGACCCTCGGTTAACGAATACCCCGGAAATTGTGCAATTATGTAAGTATAATTTTGTAAGTTCTTGTGGAAGTGTATTTTTGGGGGTCTGAAATAGACTAACCTACGTGAAATTTTTCCTTAAGGGAGTAAATTCGTTCGGTAATGGCACTTGAGCAGACTTCAGGAGTGAAGTTTTTACGAAACTCGGGGGTCCACTGTACAGTACAGTGGACCCCCGAGTAACGAAAACCCCGGAAATCGTACAATTATGTAAGTATAATATTGTAAGTGCTTGTGGAAGTGTATTTTTGAGGGTCTGAAATAGACTAACCTACGTGACATTATTCCTTAAGGGAGTAAATTCGTTCGGTAATGGCACTTGAGCAGGATTCTGGAATGAAGTTTTTACGTTACTCGGGGGTCCACTGTATACTACTCTATAAACATTTAAAAATATACTAAAAATGTTATAAATGGTGCAAAGGTGACATTAACCCTTTCAGGGTCCGTGCCGTAGTTCTACGGCTTTGAGTTCAGGGTCCAAACCGTAGTTCTACGTCATGAGCTCAGCTCACTCAGATAAGCTTTGAGCGGCAAATTTGGGCCTAGATATGAGAGAATACATCTATGTGGTAAGTGTGCACCACGTAAAACAAATCCTGCAGCACACAGTGCATAATGAGAGAAAAAAACTGAAATCGCAACTTTTGATTAAAAGAGCGACTTTGCAGTATTTTTTCGTATACTTTGTATAGTTGTATTTGCGAATTCTTGGTCTTATTTGATAGAATGGAAGATATATTACAGATATAGAGATGATTTCGATTGGTTTTAGTACTGCAAATGGCTTGAAACTGAGCTCAAAATAGCGGAAATGTTAAATTTTTGCCTATGTTCAAGAGTAAACAAATGACCTCACACCTCTAATACGCGCCAGCTGGTGGGTCTAATATACGTTCACAAATGTGGCGATATTATTTGTACAATTATTACAATATTGCATAAGAGTAAATCTTCCATTTGTTGGTTTGAATCAAAAATCAAAATGGAATTCATTTGTAAAGACTGAAAACGTAACTAATGAACAGAGGAAATGTTAGTTTAGTGCCAGGAATGCCTGCATTGTTTATTATGCACCCTATTTTGAAATTGGAATATTCTGAACTTGGAATTAAATTGGCTAAATTACCAATTTCCAACCACTTTATTTTGTAGTTGAAACAGTTGACTGGGCGATTTCTTGTCCTCAATCGATAGAATGGAAGTAATACTAGTGAAATAGCTAAGAATTTGGTTGACTGGAATAATGTAATTGGCCTAAAATGGGAGTCAAAGTCGGCAAAATCATCGATGCGTAAATATCGCAATAGCATAATTTTGTCAATTTCCAATCAAATTTCATCCTTTTTGTTTTATTACCTTCAGAAAAAGATTCTCTACCATTTCATAAGAAAAAATAAGAATTTTTTTGTTTTAAAATTCTTGGACACTGCCGCACTCCTTCCAAAAATGGCCTTGGACCCTGAAAGGGTTAAAACAATATCAAAGATGGTTGACATAAACCCACTACCATTATAGTATGCTCCTCACTTAGCGATGAATTCGTTTACCGACGTGGTCTTAGGAATGGAACTCTGTTGTTAAGTGAGGAGAGGCTATACTGTAGTACCACTGTTGTTCTTTCTTCTTTCAACACATTGGCTGTTTCCCACCGAAGCTGGGTGGCCCAAAAGGAAAAACGAAAGTTTCTTCTTTTACATTTAGTAATACATACAGGAGAAGGGGTTACTAGCCCCTTGCTCCTGGCATTTTAGTCGCCTCTTATGACACACATGGCTTATGGAGGAAGAATTCTGTTCCACTTTCCCATGGAGATAAGAGGAAATAAGAACAAGAACTAGTAAGAAAATAGAAGAAAACCCAGAGGGGTGTGTATATATATGCTTGTACATGAATGTGTAGTGTGACCTAAGTGTAAGTAGAAATAACAAGCCATATCTGAAATCTTGCATGTTTATGATAGAAAAAAGACACCAGCAATCCTACCATCATGTAAAACAATTACAAGCTTTCGTTTTACACTCACTTGGCAGGACGGTAGTACCTCCCTGGGCGGTTGCTGTCTACCAACCTACTACCTAGGCTTAGAAAATTTTATTTCACCATAATTATTAACAATTTCTATCTATGAGAAATGCACAAAAAGACGTTGGATGCAAGCCTTACTGACAATGTTGTGTTCATGCAGAGGCTGTATTAAGTAACACCTATTCAAGTTAAAATGTGGCCAATAAAGCTTTAATTTAACTGCATTTGTGACTTTCTCAGCTTATCAGGATTTAATACTATTACCTTCCAAACTACTACTCATTGTGATAGTTGTAACTTACCTCTTGCTGGAAATGGTATAACAGAATCAGTGTCATAATGGCTTTTGAAGGTGATAGCATTGTTATGAAGACGCTGTGCCCATCGTCCCTTAGGCAAATCAACTCCTCCTCTGTCCCCGATGCCTCCACCTGGGCCTTGAGGCTCTGTCATTTGCTTCTTGGCCCACAAAGGTAACTGGCCCATACTGAACCTTGTGATGAAACAATGAATTCAGTCTTATACAGAATGTAATTGTGATGAACTTTTAGTTACATAAAGAACAAAAAGGCAATACTGTGACCGGAACAGTACACAATAACCCGCACGTAGGAGAGAGAAGCTTATGACAACATTTCGATCCGACTTGGATCTTTTATAAAATCACACTAACAGAGTAAGGAAGCCAGTATATACAGTGGTCCCTCGGTTTTCGCCGAAAATTCGCTCCAGAATGCTGCTCAAGTGCCATTACCGAACGAATTTACTTCCTTAAGAAATAATGTCACGTAGGTTAGTCTATTTCAGACCCCCAAAAATACACTTGTAACAGCACTTACGAAAATACACTTACATAAATGTTCGAGTTTGGAGATGCACGAAAACCGAGGGACCACTGTATAGGCAAGCGGGACAAGAATGGGGAACGTCATCCTGTCCATTCCTCTACTTTTGCTATTACCTTTACTATTCCCTCTCTTCACCCTTCACTCCTTCGCTTTCTCTCTTGTGCCACTAAGCTACTCTTTCTACTTTATACTACCACTATTTCTTCTATTACTACTTTGACTACCTACCTTACCACTACCACTACCTCCTCTTTGCCCTCTCTTGTTCCCGTCCTTGTCCCGCTCGCTTATATACACTGGCTTCCTCACTCTTTCTGTTAGTGTGACTTTGTAAATGGTCCAAGTAGGACCGAAACATCGTTGTGAGCTTCTCTTACCTATGTGCAGGTTATTTTTGTAACTTTCGGTTACATAAGTACTCAGCCTTCAACTACATCATACAAGAAAAATACTTATATTCTATTCTGCAACAGAGCTCACAGGTATCACACTTATGTGTACCTGTCTCACAGGTACACATAAATACAATTATACATAGTGTAAATTACCTAGGATAACCCAAAAAAATCCAGACAAAGTGCTATGCTATGCTTGTAGATATAAGGCATAATAAGCATGACTGGCAAGTAATACACATTTTTACTTGTTCAGGAATCAGACGTGATGACTCTGCATCCTGTGTATACCTGTTGGTTCATGAGCGGCTCTCTCTTTGAGACAGAAAGAGAGACAAGCAGTCAGAGAGACAGGAAGACACACACACACAGGCAGACAGAAAGACAGATAAGTAGAGACAGACATACATGTTTACGTGTAACAGTGAAAACAAATAAAGCCAAGGCAGTGCACGATCATCAAGTGTCAATCCACTGCTGCACTGTCAGCAGTGGAGTGACACTCGTCCTACACCGTGCTTCAAGGAGTTTCATATATACGCCAGCATGTACAAAACATTGCTGGGACCTATAAATACTTTGTATATATTTATAGACAATAGTATGTGACCAAGGCAGGTAAAAATGTTCACCTGTCAGCGTTTGTGAGTACAGTGGTACCCCGAGTTTCGTACAGCTCCCACCTCGAACAATTATGTAAATGTATTATTGTAAGTGTTTTTGTAAGTGTATTTTTGGGGATCTGAAACAGACTAATCTAATTTACATTATTCCTTATGAGAACAAATTCATTCGGTAATGGCACTCGAACAGCCTTCTGGAACGAATTATGTATGGCCGAAACTCGGGGTACCACTGTATTTGAGTACTATTTCATTATCTAATATTAGTGTCAGAACAAAGATTGGCTATGAAATCACAAGTACTACTACAAATTGTAATTATCAGATCATAAAAATTATATAAATTAAAAAAACAAGAAAAAAGGTATATCGGCAACATTTCTGTAAGCAGCAGAACTCCATGTTGCCGTCAGGTGAGCATCCAGTGCTAACTTTGCAGTCTTATATTTCAGTAAGTACACCCTAAAATTTTTTTATCCTATTGCATGTAGAAAAACGCCCTCATTTAACCCTTAAACGGTCCACACGTATATTTACGTTAGCACTGCTACTGCCCCAAACGTATTTTTACGTTTTATTTTTCCTGCCTCCAAATTTGGCACGATTGGCCTGAGATGCCTTGTCAGCATAGAATGGGTCTTAACACTCGGTGTGCGCCATATTAAAAAAATCTGGGACCACTTAGTACCTTGTGGGAGCACCAGTTAAATTGAGGGCCAGCTAGAGCAAACACTGCAGCATACACTATAGATTCACTGATGTCATGTCCTATTAACACTCCCCTTTGAAGTGGAAAGTGATGTCAGCAGGCTGGCAGGCCAGCTGGCTGCCTGCCTGCATGGGGACCTGGCTGGCAAACAGCTGGTTGGCCACTTGGCTGGCTAGCAGCTGGCTGGTCAGCTAGATACCTGATTGGCTGTCTATCTCTGTCTGTCTGTCTGTATCTATCTGTCTCTGTCTCTATCTGTCTCTATCTCACAGGAACACATACGTAAATACAATTATACATAGTCTAAATTACCTAGGATAACTAAAAAAATCAAGACAAAGTGTTATAATGTGCTTGTGATCTGTGTAATACCAGTTGGTTCTTGAGCTACTCTCTGAGACAAACATACAGAAAGGAGACGACACACAGGCAGACAGAAAGACAGACACACAGACAGACAGATACAGACAGACAGGTTTGCATAACAAATAAAGGGAAGCAATGTAAGCTGTCAAATGTCATCACGGTAATTACTGGACTGATAAGAAGAGATAAGACTACGGCTCACCCTTCTCTGAAATGTCACCAGAGTCATTAGTGGAGATCAGATGAGATAAGGCAGCGACACAAATCTTTTATTATTATTATTATTATTATTATTATTATTATTATGCACTTATTATTATTATGCACTATTATTATTATTATTATTATTCACTATTATTATTATTATTCACTATTATTATTATTATTCACTATCATTATTATTATTTTTATGCACTATCATTATTATTATTATTATTATTATTTGAGTACAATTTCAGTACCTAATATTAGTGTCAGAACAAAGATTAGCTATGAAATCACAAGAACTACTATAAATTGTGATTATGAGAACATAAAAATTATATAAAATAATAAAAAAAGTGAAAAAAAAAAAGGTATATCGGCAACGATTCTGCAAGTGGCAGGACTCCTGTTGCTGTCAGGTGAGCATCCAGTGCCAACTTCTCCGCCTCATATCTAGGTAACTACTGACCCAAATTCTTTTTTTTTATCCTATAACACTTAAAAAAATGTGCTCTTTATTTCTATATAATTTTTTTTTTCAAAAGATTCGGGGCACTGCGCGAGGTAACGTAAATATACATTTGGACCGTTTAAGGGTTAAAAAAATTATTTTATTTTTTCAAAATATTCGGAGCGCTGGGCGAGAGAACGTAGATCTATGTTTGGACAGTTAAGGGGTTAAGGGTTAAATTTAATCATATCCCCAATCATTATTATGTCTTACTTCAATATTTGCTTTTTTAATATTCTTAAAATGAAATTTTAATTTAACATTAAAATTTAATTTAATATTTCACTAAATACTCAAGTTTCACTATAATGTCTATTACAATTATAAGTTCTTAGGACATTTATTGAAGTACAATCAACATTTTGGTGAACAATCAGTTACCTTCAAGATTCATTTCTGGAACATGATATAACAAAATATGAAAGTTTATTAAACTAGCCAAGCGGGAAAGTGTTATTTAAATGTCCTATATGAAGTAAGGTGGTTACTATCTGAGGAGAGTTAAAATAATGCATAAAATATAACAAGTCATTACATCATGTTCTAGAAATGAATCCTGAAGATAGTGACTGGTATTTCAATGAAAAATTGATCTTATGTCAATAAATGTCCTAAGAAGCTGCAAGTCTTTCCCACCTATTATGAATTATATTTCTTCAAGCATAATCATTTTTGTATTACAAAACTATGTCATTATATATTTTAGAGTGTAATATATTTTCATATACTGTCCAATATATTTTTATACTGTTAGTATTAGTCCTAGAGCTTAAGACTGCTCAAAAATGCTATGCATAATTATGTGTTTTCTTCTAAGAAATATGTACACTGTTATCCTATTACTGTAGCTCTACTGTATCTTCTTGGAAAATAAAGTTAAATCTCTCTCTCTCTAAACATTTAAAAATATATATTCCAGTCATGATAAGCACTAATAACCCATTCCTATTATTTAGGTACAATAGTGTGATTCATGTACAGTAGGACCCAGCTTTACAGCATTTCACCTTACAAAGTTCCACTGATATGGACATTTCAAATTATGACCAAATTTCGCTAAACGGCTCCCCCCACCTGACTTTCTAATACGGTCACTGTGCCCCACCTGGTTTGTTTACATTCTCCGTGACCTCCGTGAGCACTGGGTCTCTCCATTATGACCGGAAACTTTCCAGAATTTCAAGTGTTTTAAAGTTATTTCATGTTTTATATATACACTACTCTGATAATTATACTTATGTGTACCTGTTCCTAAATAAACTTACACACTGTGCTGGCATGCAGGTACAAATTAAAATCACTAAGAGTGTCTTATTAGTATTGAGGATGCCATATTAATAATGATAATAATAATAATAATAATACACAATAATAATGACTCTGAGGGGCATTAAATGTTGTATATTACATTAATATAAACATTTTCATTAATCCATCTAGTATATTTTTTTTCAAAATTATATAATAAACATGCTATGTAACATATAAACATGATAAATACACCCTACAGTAGAAAAAAATAACATAATAGGAGATGAACATATATGAACCAAAACCAGACGCGTTCATCTGCTTGTTTACATTCTCCATGTCTCTCCTCTCTCTCATTTACTCATTCTCTCTCTCTCTCTCTCGTTTATTTGTTTTACCTCATTTACTCACCTCTCGCCCTAAATTAAGACTACAAATATTTTAAGGTAAGTAATGAGTGTACTGTATATGCATTTTATTGCTCTGGGGAGCTTTAAATATCATAGTATATTATGTGTGGGTGGAGTGGCCTGGCCTGGCTGGCTACCATACCTCCCACACCTGACTTCCTACAAATAAAAACTACTCACCTCTCCCCCTACATTAAGACTACAAATATTTCAAGGTAAGTAATGAGTGTACTGTGTGTGTATTTTACTTTTTATTGTTTTTAATGCCTAGTTCTATTGCTAACTTAATATATGTTAGTGTAAACTTGTTATCTGGCATTTATATGCATTTATAAGTGGAAAAAATGGTGCTCTGCTTTCCAGTGATGCCCGCTTTCCGGCAGTAGCTTGAAACTTAACCTGCCATATAAGTAGGGCCCTACTGTACATATAATGAATCTCCAAATATTTAGGCTATGAACCTTTTTGAAAAAAGTGGCATATTTTTTCAAAAAAGATTGTCATAATATTTTACATAATCATAAAATGTTCCTTTCTTATATATTAACAAGTGTTGAAGACTGCACTAACAAAAACAGAAGTGAAGACTCACCTATAATCTGGCTCCTCTGCCTCATTTGCATTCTGATCAAAGATATCCTCAGATGCACCCCTGAAGTCTTCATTGTCAATAGACTGTCTCTGTGGCTTTTTCTTTTCCTTGGAAGCTCTCTCTGCTTGTTGGGCTAAACGTGCTGTCATCGTCTGGGTCATGTCATGAGGCATTCTGATACGAATTCAAAATTTTTAGTTATTATATAGCCCTGCTCAACTTAGCTTCAATACATTTTTTCTGCTATGATATCCTGGAGGGACTAGAAGGAATATATCACACCTACTCCCTAGCAATACCTGCTACTTTTACCTCTAGTAATGTTTAAAAGCTCATTTCAGCCCAATGCAACTTTGCTTGCCATTGCTCACTAAACTTTGTTGTCGTTCTGTGTGCAGGTACCAGGCAGAGCAAGCATATTTCACATTAGACCCACCCAGGAGCAACTCTGTGACTCCTCACCATGGTGCCTAATGCAGTATTGAAATTTATGTCTCTCATTATGCACTGTGTGAGCCAGAATTCTTTTGGGAGGGACCAGGGTGCATTAAATGCCCAAAGTTATTTGATGGCCTAAAATGGAAGATCCCGGAAATTTGAGAGACCTATGATTGTTCCACACATATATACATAGGAAGTTGGATACCCAGACATGTATATGTTGATACTGACTTATGGATTAAAGCTTGTCCTATCTTTCCATTCCAAGCAAGCACTATTTGGTTGACTGACTTCCTCATGACTTTCTCCTCAGCAACTCCTGTCATTTCTCCTTATGTGATTCAATAGGGTGGTGATTTTGTGATATTTTGTACAGAGAGTCCCTAAGTTATTCCTCAAATACAAGAGCATGTACAGTTCATGGCAAATCCTTGTCACTGCCAAGGTCCAGGTCATCTAGGGAAATATTCCACATGTTCCATAGACCATTTCTGGATATGCTTGCTGCTGTTTCCAGTTGGACTGTTGCTCTCCATAGGCATCTGAGCTTGGCAAGGCCAAAGATCTCCCACCCAAGTCCATGCTTGATCAGCCTTAGCACTGTGGTAAGGTACTTCACGCAGCATAAATATCTGGAGTGCTTTGCTGAATGGCTCAGGTTCCTGCTCAACAGCTACTTCCTCAGCATCAGGGAATGGACAATACAATTTCTTCTCCACCTTCAGGTCCAAAAGCAGAAAACTGCATTTTGAAAGCTCAAACATACATTTCGACTTCAAGGATCACTGGAGCCCCCTGGATGTTTACCTTTTTTCATGAGCTGTTATGTTCCAGCTCATAACTGGACCTGGTTAGATATGCATGCTCAACCTGCCCCCTGTACACCACAGCAACAATGGTGATAAGCAAAGTCAAATAAGGTTGCTTTTGGCATAGATGAGCACTTAGTCCATACCAGAACTAAGAGAGATGGGTATTAAATAAGGAAACAGGTGTGATATATTTCAACAGTCTCCACAATGGTCAATGATACAGAAAAGTAAATTTCAGGAGGGAAGGGGACTATTTCCCATTAAAAGTGGGCCTTAGACAAGGATGTGTGATGTCACCGTGGTTGTTCAATATATTTATAGATGGGGTTGTAAGAGAAGTGAATGCGAGGGTCTTGGCAAGAGGTGTTGGGCTAAAAGATAAAGAAGCAAATACAAAGTGGGAGTTGTCACAGTTGCTTTTTGCTGATGACACTGTGCTTTTGGGAGATTCTGAAGAGAAGCTGCAGAGGTTGGTGGATGAATTTGGTAGGGTGTGTAAAAGAATAAAATTGAAAGTGAATATAGGAAAGAGTAAGGTGATGAGGATAACAAAAAGAATAGGTGACGAAAGATTGGATATCAGATTGGAGGGAGAGAGTATGGAGGAGGTGAATGTATTCAGATATTTGGGAGTGGACATGTCGGAGGATGGGTCTATGAAGGATGAGGTGAATCATAGAATTGATGAGGGGAAAAGGGTGAGTGGAGCACTTCGAGTCTGTGGAGACAAAGAACCTTGTCCATGGAAGTAAAGAGGGAATGTATGAGAGTATAGTTATACCAACGCTCTTATATGGGTGTGAAGCATGGGTGATGAATGTTGCAACGAGGAGAAGGATGGAGGCAGTGGAGATGTCATGTCTGAGGTCAATGTGTGGTGTGAATATAATGCAGAGAATTCGGAGTTTGGAAATTAGGAGGAGGTGGGGGATTACCAAACGATTGTCCAGAGAGCTGAGGAGGGGTTGTTGAGGTGGTTTGGACATGTAGAGAGAATGGAACGAGACAGAGTGACTTCGAGAGTGTATAAATCTGTAGTGGAGGGAAGGCGGGGTAGGGTCGGCCTAGGAAAGGTTGGAGGGAGGGGGTAAAGGAAGTTTTGTGTGCGAGGGCTTGGACTTCCAGCAAGCATGTGTGAGCGTATTTGATAGGAGTGAATGGAGGCATATGGTTTTTAATACTTGACGTGCTGTTGGAGTGTGAGCAAAGTAACATTTATGAAGGGATTCAGGGAAACCGGCAGGCCGGACTTGAGTTCTGGAGATGGGAAGTACAGTGCCGGCACTCTGAAGGAGGGTGTTAATGTTGCAGTTTTATAACTGTAGTGTAAAGCACCCTTCTGGCAAGACAGTGATGGAGTGAATGATGATGAAAGTTTTTCTTTTCGGGCCACCCTGCCTTGGTGGGAATCGGCCGATGTGTTAAAAAAAAAAAAAAAAAAAAAATGCAATTTTTGCGTGTTAGATAGGAGTGAATGGAGACGAATGGTTTTTGGGACATGATGATCTGTTGGAGTGTGAGCAGGGTAACATTTTGTGAAGGGATTCAGGAAAACCAGTTAATTGATTTAGTTGGACTTGAGTCCTGGAAATGGGAAGTACAATGCCTGCACTTTAAAGGAGGGGTCTGGGATAGTGACAGCTGGGAGGGACTATTCTCAGCTGTCGTATCTGAGCGCCTCTGCAAAGACAGTGATTATGTATGAGTGTGGTGAAAGTGTTGAATGATGATGAAAGTATTTTCCTTTTGGGGATTTTTTCTTTCTTTTTGGGTCACCCTGCCTCGGTGGGAGACGGCTGACTTGTTGAGAGAAAAAAAAAAAAATTGCAATTTTATCTATATACTTAAGATCTTTGTAGGTAGTAGATGGGTAGACAGTAACCATTCGGGGAGGTACTACCGTCCTACCAAGTGAGTGTAAAAAGGAAGCTTGTATTTGTTTTACATGATGGTAGGATTACTGTTCTTTTTTTTTTTATGTCTCATAAACATGCAAGATTTCAGGTACGTCTTGCCACTTCTACTTACACTTAGGTCACACTACACATACATGTACACGTTTATGTTTACACACTCATCTGAGTTTTTTCTTTGATTTTATCTTAATAGTTCTTGTTCTTATTACTTTTCCTTTCATATCCATGGAGAAGTGGAATAAGAATCTTTCCTCCGTAAGCCATGCGTGTTGTAAAAGTCAACTAAAATGCCGGGAACAATGGGCTAGTAACAGCTTTTCCCGTATAACTTACTAAAAAGAAAAAGAAGAAAACCCTCAAAGTGGGAAGTTTGAATGTGCGTGGTTGTTGTGCGAATGATAAGAGATGATTGTGGATGTTATGAATGAGAAGAAGCTGGATGCCCTGGCCTTAAGTGAAACAAAGCTGAAAGGGGGTAGAAGAGTTTCAGTAGGGAGAAATATCAAACGATTTAGATAACAAAAAATTGGATATAACATCGGAGAGAGGGAGTATGGAAGAAGCGAATGTTTTCAGATATCTGGGAGTTGACTTGTCAGCAGATGGGTTTATGAAGGATGAGGTGAACCATAGAACTGATCAAGAAAAAAAGGTGAGTGGTGCGTTGAGGTATCTGTGGAGACAAAAAACGTTATCCAAGGAGGCAAAGAAGGGAATGTACGAAAGTATAGTGGTACTAACACTCTCATATGGGTGTGAAGCTTGGATTGTAAATGTTGCAGCGAGGAGGCATCTGGAGGCAGTGGAGATGTCCTGACTAAGGGCAATGTGTGGTGTAAATAATATTCAGAGAATTTGGAGTGTGGAACTTAGGAGGAGGTGTGGAGTTACTAAAAGTATTAGTCAGAGGGCAGAAGAGGGGTTGTTGAGGAAGTTTAGTCATTTAGAGAGATTGGATCAAAGTAGAATGACTGGAGAACATATAAATCTGTAGGGGAAAGAAGGCGGGTAGGGTCGTCCTCGAAAGGTTGGAGGGAGGGTAAAGGAGGTTTTGTGGGCGAGGGCTTGGACTTCTAGCAAGCGTGCATGAGCATGTCAGAAAGAAGTGAATGGAGATGAATTGTTTTTGGGACCTGATGAGTTGTTGGAGTGTGAGCAGGGTTATATTTTGTGAAGGGATTCAGGAAAACCGGTTAGCTGGACTTGAGTCCTGGAAGTGGGAAGTACTATGTCTGCACTTTAAAAGAGGAGTTTGGGATATTGGCAGTTTGGAGGGACATCTAAACTGTTGTATCTGAGCACTTCTGCAAAGACAGTGATTATGTGTGAGTGATGGTGAAAGTGTTGAAGGATGGAAGTTTCTTCTTTCTTTCTGGGTTCTTCTTTCTTTTTGAGATACCCTGCCTCATTGGGAAACGGCCGACGTGTTATGCAATTTTCTTTATTCTCATCCCGTACGTTTATCTGTATGTGAAGAGGATTAACCTTGGTGTTGTGGTGGGTGAGCTTCCTAAGTGCTGGGAATGTTTGTCTCGGTTTGTATATCTAGCCATGGGATTGTGCAGTGGGAGTGGTATCCCCTGGGATAAAATTTCAGAAATTTCGAAAATTTCAGAGAATTTAGAAAATTTCCAGAGAATTTACAAAATTTCCAGAGAATTTAGAAAATTTCAGAGGAATTTACAAATCTATTGCATATTTCCCATAAAGATGCAAATATTTGTCAATTAATACCGCACACATACAAACATATGTATGTATGTATATATATATTTTTTTTTTTTTTTTTTTCAACAAGTGGCCGTCTCCCACGAGGCAGGGTGACCCAAAAGAAAGAAAATCTCCAAAAAAGAAAAAACTTTCATCATCATTCAACACTTTCACCACACTCATACATAATCACTGTCTTTGCAGAGGAGCTCAGATACTACAGCTGAGAAAAGTCCCTCCCAGCTGTCACTATCTCAGACCCCTCCTTTAAAGTGCAGGCATTGTACTTCCCATTTCCAGGACTCAAGTCCAACTAAATCAATTAACTGGTTTCCCTGAATCCCTTCACACAATGTTACCCTGCTCACACTCCAACAGATCGTCATGTCCCAAAACCATTCGTCTCCATTCACTCCTATCTAACACGCTCCACATGCTTGCTGGAAGTCCAAGCCCCTCGCCCACAAAACCTCCTTTACCCTTCCCTCCAACCTTTTCTAGAGACGACCCCTACCCGCCTTCCCTACAGATTTATACGCTCTCCAAGTCATTCTACTTTGATCCATTCTCTCTAAATGACCAAACCACCTCAACAACCCCTCTTCAGCCCTCTGACAAATACTTTTAGTAACTCCACCCTTCTCCTAATTTCCACATTCCGAATTTTCTGCATAATATTTACACACACATTGCCCTTAGACAGGACATCTCCACTGCCTCCAGCCTCCTCCTCGCTGCAGCATTTGCAACCCATGCTTCACACCCATATAAGAGTGTTGGTACCACAATACTTTCGTACATTCCCTTCTTTGCCTCCATGAATAACGTTTTTGTCTCCACGATACCTCAATGACCACTCACCTTTTTTCCTTCATCAATTCTATGGTTAACCTCATCCTTCATAAACCCATCTGCTGACATCAACTCCCAAATATCTGAAAACATTTACTTCTTCCATAATCCTCTCTCCAATGTGATATCCAATTTTTCTTTATTTAAATCGTTTGATACCCTCATCACCTTACTCTTATCTATGTTCACTTTTAACTTTCTACCTTTACACTCTCCCAAACTCAGTCCACTAACCTTTGCAACTTTTCTTTAGAATCTCCCATAAGCACAGTATCATCAGCAAAAAGTAACTGTGTCAACTCCATTTGCATTTAATTCTCCATAATTTAATCCCACCCCTCTCCCCAACACCCTAGCATTTACTTCTTTTACAACCCCATCTATAAATATATTAAACAACCATGGTGACATTACACAACCCTGTCTAAGACCTACTTTTACCGAGTAATCTCCTCTCTCCTACACCCTAACCTGAGCCTCACTATCCTCATAAAACTTTTTATATATATATATATATATTTATATATATATATATATATATATATATATATATATATATATATATATATATATATATATATATATATATATATATATATATATATATATATTGTAGGTAGTAGGTTGGTAGACAAGCAACCGCCCAGGGAGGTACTACTGCGTCCTGCCAAGTGAGTGTAAAAGAAAGCCTGTAATTGTTTTACATGATGGTAGGATTGCTGGTGTCTTTTCTGTCTCATAAACATGCAAGATTTCAGGTACATTTTGCTACTTCTACTTACACTTAGGTCACACTACACATTCATGTACAAGCATATATACACACCCCTCTGGGTTTCTTCTATTTTCTTACTAGTTCTTGTTCTTATTTCCTCTTGTCTCCATGGGGAAGTGGAACAGAATTCTTCCTCCGTAAGCCATGCGTGTCGTAGAGCGACTAAAATGCCGGGAGCAAGGGCTAGTAACCCCTTCTCCTGTATATATTACTAAATGTAAAAGGAGAACTTTTGTTTTTCCTTTTAGGCCACCTGCCTCGGTGGGAAATGGCCGACGTGTTGAAAGAAGAAAGATATATATATATAATGGACGGTAATTTGATGGAATTGACTTATCCCTGATTTGAATATAGGAACTACATTAGCTATCATCCACATCTCTGGCACAACACCAGTTAGGATGGAGTATTAAACACATTCGTTAATGGCTGACTAAGTTCCATTTTGCATTCTTTAGGTACCCTGGAAAACAACTCGTCGGGTCCGGGACTTATTTTGCTTCAGTTTATCTATCTGTTTGATAACCATATCCCTCGTGACAGTAATATTAGTTAATTTGAATTCTTCAGGAACTGAATAATTGTTAATTTCTGGAATCTCATTTACGTCTTCTTGTGTAAAGACTGACAAAAAATAGTCATTAAATAGAGAACACATTTCCAGTTACGTTATCCATCAGCTGTCCATTCCCAATTTTCAGAGGTCCTACCTTTTCCCTCACCTTCGTCCTGTACACTTGAAAGAACCCTTTTGGATTAGTCTTTGATTCATTAGCAACCTTAATCTCATAGTCACGTTTAGCCTTTCTAATCCCATTTTTACTTCTCTTTTCAACTGAGCATATTGGTCAATAAGGTTAACATCTCCTCTTTGATGCTCCTATAAATTCCTCTTTCTCCCTAATAGATGTTTTAGCCTCCTGTTAATCCATTTGGGATCGTTATTATTTACCTAAATTCTCTGGGAATAAACATACTCTTTGCACGTTGTACATTATTAAGAAAAATATATATATATTTTTTTTTTTTTTTTTCAACAAGTCGGCCGTCTCCCACCGAGGCAGGGTGACCCAAAAGAAAGAAAATCCCCAAAAGAAAAACTTTCATCATCATTCAACACTTTCACCACACTCATACATAATCACTGTCTTTGCAGACGAGCTCAGATACTACAGCTGAGAAAAGTCCCTCCCAGCTGTCACTATCTCAGACCCCTCCTTTAAAGTGCAGGCATTGTACTTCCCATTTCCAGGACTCAAGTCCAACTAAATCAATTAACTGGTTTCCCTGAATCCCTTCACACAATGTTACCCTGCTCACACTCCAACAGATCGTCATGTCCCAAAACCATTCGTCTCCATTCACTCCTATCTAACACGCTCACACATGCTGCTGGAAGTCCAAGCCACTCGCTCACAAAACCTCCTTTACCCCTTCCTCCAACCTTTTCTAGGTGACCTCCTACCCGCCTTCCTTCCCTACAGATTATACGCTCTCCAAGTCATTCTACTTTGATCCATTCTCTCTAAATGACAAACCATCTCAACAACCCCTCTTCAGCCCTCTGACAAATACTTTTAGTAACTCCACACCTTCTCCTAATTTCCACATTCCGAATTTTCTGCATAATATTTACACCACACATTGCCCTTAGACAGGACATCTCCACTGCCTCCAGCCTCCTCCTCGCTGCAGCATTTGCAACCATGCTTCCACCCATATAGTGTGTTGGTACCACTATACTTTAGTACATTCCCTTCTTGCCTCCATGGATAACGTTTTTGTCTCCACAGATACCTCAATGCACCACTCACCTTTTTTCCTTCATCAATTCTATGGTTAACCTCATCCTTCATAAACCCATCTGCTGACACATCAACTCCCAAATATCTGAAAACATTTACTTCTTCCATAATCCCTCTCCAATGTGATATCCAATTTTCCTTTATTTAAATCGTTTGATACCCTCATCACTTACTCTTATCTATGTTCACTTTAACTTTCTACCTTACACACTCTCCCAAACTCGTCCACTAACCTTTGCAACTTTTCTTTAGAATCTCCCATAAGCACAGTATCATCAGCAAAAAGTAACTGTGTCAACTCCCATTTTGCATTTAATTCTCCATAATTTAATCCACCCTTTCCCCAACACCCTAGCATTTACTTCTTTTACAACCCCATCTATAAATATATTAAACAACCATGGTGACATTACACAACCCTGTCTAAGACCTACTTTTACCGGAAGTAATCTCCTCTCTCCTCACACCCTAACCTGAGCCTCACTATCCTCATAAAACTCTTTACAGCCTTCAGTAACTTACTACCTATTCCATACACTTGCAACATTTGCCACATTGCTCCCCTATCCACTCTATCATATGCCTTTCTAAATCCATAAATGCAATAAAACTTCTCTACCTTTATCTAAATACTGTTCACATATATGTTCACTGTAAACACTTGATCTACACATCCCTACCCACTCTAAAGCCTCCTTGCTCATCTGCAATCCTACTCTCTGTCTTACCTCTAATTCTTTCAATAATAACCCTGCCATACACTTTACCTGGTATACTCAGTAAACTTATTCCCTATAATTTTTACACTCTTTTATCCTTCCTTTATATAAAGGAACTATACATGCTGCTGCCAATCCTAGGTACCTTCCTCTTTCATACATTTATTAAACAAAAATACCAACCACTCCAGCACTATATCCCCCTGCTTTTAACATTTCTGTCATGATTCGTCAATTCCAGCTGCTTTACCCCCTTTCATTCTACGTAATGCCTCACGCACCTCCCCACACTCACATCCTGCTCTTCTTCACTCCTAAACGATGTTGTACCTCCCTGGCCAGTACATGAAATTATCGCCTCCCTCTTTTCATCGACATTTAAAATTCCTCAAAATATTCCGCCATCTACCCAATACCTCCAGCTCCCCATCTACTAACTACCCTACTCTGTTTTTAACTGACAAATCCATTCGTTCCCTAGGCTTTCTTACCTTGTTTATCTCACTCCAAAATTTTTCTTGTTTTCAGCAAAATTTCTTGACAGAGCCTCTCCGTTCTTTCATCCGCTCTTCTTTGCACTCTTTCACCACTCTCTTCACCTTTCTTTTACTCTCCATATACTCTGCTCTTCTACTAACACTTCTGTTTTGTAAAAACCTCTCATAAGCTACCTTTTCTCTTTATCCACCCTTTACTTCTTCATTCCACCACTCATCCTCTTTCCTCCTGCACCCACCTCCTATAACCACAAACTTCTGCCCCACATTCTAATACTGCATTTTTAAAACTATCCCAACTCTCTTCAACCCCCACTACTACTACTTGCACTAGCCCACCTTTCTCCAATAGTTGCTTATATCTCACCCTAACTTCCTCCTCCCTTAGTTTATACACTTTACCTCTCTTACTTGCTGTTGCCATTTTCCTTTTGTCCATCTACCTTTTACTCTAACTGTAGCTACAACCAAATAATGATCTGATATATCCGTTGCCCTCTATAAACATGTACATCCTGAAGCCTACTCATCAACCTTTTATCCACCAATACATAATCCAACAAACTACTTTCCTTACGTGTATATCATACCTTGATATTTATTTATCCTCTTTTTCATAAAATATGTATTACTTATTACCAAACCTCTTTCTACACATAGCTCAATTAATGGCTCCATTTACATTTACCCTGGCACCCAATTTCCTACTACTCCATCCACAACATTTTACCACTTTAGCATTAAGATCCCAACCACAATTACTCTCTCACTTGGTTCAAAACTCCCACACTCACTCAACATTTCCCAAAATCTCTCTCTCTCTTCTATCAAATGAATATCTAAAATTTTCAAGCATGCATTGGAAGGATTAACAAAATGAGCAAACTTATAAATTTAAATATTAAAATAATTAATTAGACTATTATTTTAAATACTGAGTGAATTTTATACACTGCCAATCCAATATTTGGCAAAACTTGAACACTGATCATAGGAATATAATAATCATTCACATTAATGCAATTTGTTATAATACTGATCCAAAACTACCCACCCACTTGAGGGGGTAAAGGAAAGCGGGTTAATAAAAGAATTCCTTGTTCCTTTATTATGAGGGGGTCGAGTTAGATATACAGACAGAAGAGTCTGAGCCTTGGTCATGGGTAGACCAACAAAGTGAAGGTTTATATATAAGTGAACAATAGGAACTAATTTTAAGTGTACTTTTCACCAGTATACTTTACGTATACAGTGGACCCCGAGTTTCAGCGCCATCGTGCTTCGTGAATTTCGCCTTTCAGCGCCTTTTTTTGGCGAAAAATAGACTCATGGTTCATTATTTTATTCACGATTCAGCAGTGGATTATTGCCAGCCCTTTGGTAAAGAACATAAGAATGGAGGAACACTGCAGAAGGCCTACTGGCCCATACAAGGCAGGTCCTTATCAAAACCACCACTACCTAAGAATTTACTCCTGTACTCACGACACTAATCAAACCCAGCCCTCCCACTCATATATTTGTCCAATCTCTTTTAAAGCCACCCAAGGTCCTAGCCTCTATCACCCTACTGGAAGATTGTTCCACGCATCTACAACTCTGTTCGAAACCAGTACTTGCCTATGTCCTTTCTAAATCTAAACTTATCCAATTTAAATCCGTTATTTCTCGTTCTTACTTGGTTGATATCCTCAGTATTTTATTAATATCTCCTTTGTTTATGCCCATCATCCACTTGTACACCTCGATGATATCTCCCTCATTCTACGTCTCTCCAGAGAGTGGAGATTCAATGCTCTAAGTCTATCTTCATACGGGAGATTTCTTATACTGTAAATCATTTTAGTCATTCTTCTTTGTATGTTCTCCAATGAATCTATATCCATCCTGTAGTAAGGAGACCAAAACTGAGCTGCATAATCCAAATGAGGTCTCACTAGTGATGTATAGAGCTGTAAAATAACTTTGGACTTCTGTTGCTTATACTTCTTGAAATAAATCCTAGTAATCAGTTAGCCTTATTGCGCACATTAGGCACTGTTGTCTTGGCTTTAGATTTCTGCTTACCATGACTCCCAAGTCTTTTCACATTCTGTATGATCAAGCTCAACTTCACCTAGTTTATAAATTCGAGGGATATTTTCATTACCAACGACTAGCACCTTACACTTGTCCACATTGAACTTCATCTGCCACTTTTCAGACAAGACATTAATTTATCCAAATCCTCCTGGAGTTCACTGGTATCCTCCTCAGAATGAATTATACAGCCTATTTTTGTATCATCAGCAAATTTACTCATGTCACTTGCAATTCCTTCATCAAGGTCATTTATGTAAATTATGAACAACAATGGGCCCAAAACTGATCCTTGTGGAGCACTAGTGACAAATCCCCATTCAGATTTGACCCCATTAATGGAAACTCTCTGCTTTCTATTGGGAAGCCATGCCTCTATCCATGCTAGAACTTTACCTCCTATACCATGAGCTGCCACCTTTCTTAAGAGTCTCTTGTGAGGTACTCTATCGAAGGCCTTACTGAAGTCCAAGTAAACTATATCATATTCTTTATCACTGTCTACTGCCTCAAATGTTTTATTGAAAACGTCAGTAAATTTGTCAGGCAGGAACGACCTCTCGTAAACCCATGCTGAGATTCATTAATCAAATTATGTTCTTCAAGGTGACTTCTGATAATATCAGCTATAATTGATTCTAATAATTTGCCTACTATAGACGTGAGGCTTATTGGACGGTAATTTGATGGAATGGACTTATCCCGATTTGAATATAGGAACTACATTAGCTATCTTCCACATCTCTGGCACAACACCAGTTAGGATGGACGTATTAAACACATTCGTTAATGGCTGACTAAGTTCCATTTTGCATTCTTTAAGTACCCTGGAAAACAACTCGTCGGGTCCCGGGGACTTATTTTGCTTCAGTTTATCTATCTGTTTGATAACCATATCCCTCGTGACAGTAATATTAGTTAATTTGAATTCTTCAGGAACTGAATAATTGTTAATTTCTGGAATTCATTTACATCTTCTTGTGTAAAGACTGACAAAAATAGTCATTAAATAGAGAACACATTTCCAGTTCGTTATCCGTCAGCTGTCCATTCCCAATTTTCAGAGGTCCTACCTTTTCCCTCACCTTCGTCCTGTACACTTGAAAGAACCCTTTTGGATTAGTCTTTGATTCATTAGCAACCTTAATCTCATAGTCACGTTTAGCCTTTCTAATCCCTTTTTACTTCTCTTTTCAACTGAACATATTGGTCAATAAGGTTAACATCTCCTTTTTGATGCGTCTTCAATCTTTCTTCGTAAGGAAGATTTCTAATGCTATGTATTAATTTAGTCATTCCTCTGAAAATTCTATCCAGATAGACTCTGTATGTGTTAATTCAGACTTTATACCCGTTTTATGCAACAATTTAAATGTAATAATATTGGTAGAATTACGACAATATGTTAGTAAAAGGACACAAATGAATAATGTGACATTTTATTGTGACGTTTGCTCTTCAGGAGCTTTCTCAAGCCGTACGGCTTGAGAAGCTCCTGGAGCGAACTTGCCAATAAAATGTCACATTAGTTGCATTTGTGTCCTTTATAACAATTTAAATGATCACGGACATAGAGTGCCACCCCACCCACCTTCCCGATACTTCTGTCTACTTGGAACAATTTAAAACCCTGAATGTGACATTCGGCAGGCAAGTCCCGTTTTTCATATTAAACCATGTCTCAGTTATTGCAAAAACATCAATATTACCTGTACTTGCAACTAATCTCAACTCGTCCATCTTATTCCTAGCACTACGACTATTGGTGTAATAAATATTTAAAGACCCTCCTTTCTCTTTACCCTTCCTGCTCATTTCTGTTTTTCCACTATACATAAGAACATAAGAAAGGAGGAACACTGCAACAGCCCTGTTGGCCCATACTAGGCAGG
>WNWK01019670.1:0-37304 GCA_009830355.1 Cherax destructor | reverse complement strand
TCTTCCTTCTTCCTGAATTGGAACCATTTGCCATTTTAAAGGGCTGCCATTTTACTGTTGGTAACCTTTTCCCCTTCCCAGCTCCAACCATCTCACACTCACTCCCACCCCCATCAAAAGGGAAGTCAGCTCCTATTTCCTTTGAAGTAGTAGAACCTCCTTTCCAACACTTCAACCTGAGATTCTAAAACACTGCAGTGAGCCATGTGCTCGGTATCACCCCACGCTAATTCCCAGACAGCTTAGGACAGGTATGACCACACGTGACCACTGACCTCAGCGTACTGACCACTGACCTCAGCGTACAAACTCAGCGTTACAAACAATGCATGGACACACAGGGTATATATAGGTTCAGGGTGAGGTGTAATACTAGTGGTGGTATAAGTCGTAGTAGTAGTAGTGATACAATAAGGTAGAACAATCAACTTGCACATGAGTAAAAGGTGATAAAAGCAATTACTTGGGTAGTATAAAAATAAGTTAGACATATTTCTGTTGGAGGTTGGAAAAGAGAAGGCCTGTAGCAGTGTTCCACATCCGCGAAGTGCTTGTGTAGTAGGAGAGACTATGTGATGGTAGGGTTTACTGTTTTCAGGAGGATTCTTGCTAAGACTTCAGAGATGGTGAAGCTGCCTCTGCTTTGTTTAATTGTGTTAGAAACAGCGATAAGTGCTGATTCAAGGCACTTGCGTCTGCGGAAATCAGTTTCTTTGATTACTAAACAGGCGTCTTTGAATTTCATGTAGGAACGATAACCTGAACAACGCCTGCGTACAACACCGAAATTCTACCAATCATCTCATGAAATTCAAAGACGCCCGATTAGTAATCAAAGAAACTGATTTCCGCAGACGCAAGTGCCTTGAATCTATCTCTTCAGTACCTAATAGATACAAAGTAAAACTAGGTTCAGATTTGCCAACTTGTTCCCTTCTGTTTTGTGTCTCTGAAATGGTAGTACGTGAAGTTTTCCTGGCCCTCAAAACCTCTTTGTTTTCCTTAAGATTCCCACTTCTACCATTGTATTTACTAGTTGAAATCTTGAATGGTTAGTTTTGTTTCATCCATATGGACTTTTACTGGCACTTTTACATGGCTACCACGGCCTAGCTGCACGCCAAGTATTGCTGCATTGATCTTCTGTTTAAGGTGGGGAATTGTAGATCCCCACTGATAGTATCTTAACTCTTCTTGTCACAAGAGTTGCAAATATAATTATTTGGTCTTGTCATATTTTCTGCAAAGCTCTTCAGAAATATACTGACTTTATTAGCAAAACTTCTGTTCCATTGTTTTTTTTTTTTTGTTCTTTCCTCAGTACAGTGGAACCTCTAGTCACGAACTCTTCCGAACCCGATCAAATCCGGTTCACGACCAAAAAATTCGCCAAATTTTTGCATCTGGTCACGAACACATAATTGGGTGCCGAACAAACACAGCCGCATCCAATTTTCACATTCCTTGCCATTTTTTTCACACGCGCCAATTTACCCCACTTGCTGTTTGTGTACACCTAAAAAAAGAGCCTCGCCTTTTAGTCAGTCTCGGTCAGACTTGTGTTCATTCGCTGTGAACTTGTGTTGTATTTCATGTGTTTTGAATTCATTTTGTTTTTGGTAAATATTTTGGAAAATTTTTAGTAAATATTTTTTTTCTCAGTTTCTTGGGCAATGTATGATGGAAAGATGCTTCATAACGGACACCAAAAATGAAAGAAATCGGACGATAAATAGCAGAGTTCACTTCTCTGTTTACAGCGAACGGTTTTTTATTTAGATTACTATTACACTGTGCATTCTATAGCATAATTAACTTAAAAATCTTAAAAAAACAATATTCACACACAGTTCGTTGGGGTCTGGAACGGATTAATCATATTTTCATACAATCCAGTGGGGAAATTAGGTTCGGATCACGACCAAATCGGGTCGCAACCAGAGTTTTGAAACTAATTATGGTCGTAACCAGAGGTTACACTGTATTTAGTACCCAAATGGAATATTGTATTTTATATCTTTATTAGTTTTATCTCTGTGAGTGCTATGATGTTCACTGCTATCTCTGCTACTCTCTACTTTATTTCACTAATCGTCTTGGTGATTATATTTAGTAATATAGACTGTAGTCTTTCTGATAAGTAAGACATATGTACAATAGTTTATATCAGCTTGTCGGTATTTAATACCATTTTCATCACGTAATCTTTCCGTTCTGTTGCTTGAATTTTCGTTTGTTGACCCTTGTTGTGTGTGTGAGTCAAAGAAGATATCGCTTTCTCTGTGCAAGGGGTAAAAAGGCGTTGCCCCTTGGTTTTTGAGGGATAGGGATATGGAAGAGGTCTTCATTCTGGTACTGGATGCGCTGTGGAGTGAATGTGTAAGTGGAGAATGTTAGTCTATCATTAAGAATGTTGGGTGTTTGGGTATAGATGAGTTGTAAGAATCCCTCAGTCATTCACGTAATGCTGACTTTGTAACTGAGAGATGCGTGTCTCTCAGCATATATTCTGAGAGTTTAATCCCTATTTTAGGTATTAAAGTATTCTTGACGTGTGGTAAACAGGTTAGACGAAGCCTTAATGACCTTCATGTGGTAGACAGACTTCACTCATTTATCATTCATGTGATGCTGACTTCACGACTGTCAGCAATCTCTCAGCCATTCACCATTCACGTGATGCTGACGTCAACCCTTCTAGGCTTCTCTCTCATATTCTTTTGTCAGACAACCTCATTGATGAAACGCAAAGCCTGCAAAATTGATGAGAGGTCGAGCCATGAATATATTTGCATTTAAATTATTCAGTAAATGAATGTATTTCATAGTCTTTATTTTTCTCGTGCTAGAGAGAACATTTTTCTCTAGAATATGGAATTGATTCTTTTTCAATCGTTTTAATGCTATTTACATAATATTTCTTTTTATTTAATAGCAAAATGGTTTGTGGTAAAACGCATCCTGGATAAAACATACGGCAAACGTCCATATGTAGAGGTGCTAGTTACTAGTTTTATGAAAATATTTATTCAATGCTGGAAAAATAGTTTGGGCACCCTGGGCAAGCAAAATTTAGGGGACCCCCAAACAACACGTGAGGACCCTAAAGTAATCGACGTGGGGTCCTTAAAGTAATCAACGTGAGACCCCCAAACACGTGGGGACCCGTAAAGTAATCAACGTGGGGTCCTTAAAGTAATCAACGTGGGACCCCCAAACAACACGTGGGGACCCCTAAAGTAATCAACGTGGGGTCCTCAAAGTAATCAACGTGGGGTCCTGAAAGCAAGCAACGTTGGGTTCTAATAGTAATCAAAATGGGGTCATCAAAGCAAGCAACATGGAATCCTCAAAGCAAGCACTTGAGGTCCTCAAAGCAAGCACTTGAGGTCCTCAAAGCAAGCACTTGAGGTCCTCAAAGCAAGCACTTGAGGTTCTCAAAGCAAGCACTTGAGGTCCTCAAAGCAAGCACTTGAGGCCCTCAAAGCAATCAACATATGGGTGCCTCTACCACTAGAACTCCGTCAAGTAACATCAACAACAACAACAACAACAACAACAACAGCTTCACTCTGCCTAGAGGATCTTTATAAGAATAATATCTGTTTATAACACTAATGTGAGAGCAGTTTCAAGCCTAGAAACGAATGAGTGACCGAGGTCCCAGGGGGCGAAACGTGTCCAGTAAAAGACGTTTTGTCTACATGAACTTGCTTCTTTATAGTTTCACCTTGTATACATTTTAACCACCTTCAACACTCTTCCTCCCCTGCTTTGACTCCCCTGCTGAGCCTTTCCTGCCTTGCTTCCCCACTCATCTACATCCCCTGCCTTGCTTCCCCACTCATCTACATCGCCTGCCTTGCTTCCCCACTCATCTACATTCCCTGCCTTGCTTCCCCACTCTACATCACCTGCCTTGCTTCCCCACTCATCTACATCCCCTGCCTTGGTTCCCCACTCATCTACATCCCCTGCCTTGCTTCCCCACTCATCTACATCGCCTGGCTTGCTTCCCCACTCATCTACATTCCCTGCCTTGCTTCCCCACTCTACATCGCCTGCCTTGCTTCCCCACTCATCTACATTCCCTGCCTTGCTTCCCCACTCATCTACACCCCCTGTCTTGGTTGCCCACTCATCTACATCGCCTGCCTTGCTTCCCCACTCATCTACATCGCCTGCCTTGTTTCCCCACTCATCTACATCACCTGCCTTGCTTCCCCACTCATCTACATCGCCTGCCTTGTTTCCCCACTCATCTACATCACCTGCCTTGCTTCTCCACTCATCTACATCCACTGCCTCCTCCCTAGGTCCCTCACCAGGCAGGGAAACTGGTGATTCCGGCACCAGATAAGTTAGTTTACACCAGTGCTGAGAGGCAGAAAATTCCCCACCACACGGGGGGCGTTCTTCCCCTGCCCTTCCCTGCCAAGTGCCCTGAGACAAGGATTTATTCTGCTTCCAGACGCGAGGATAGGTAGTTTATTCCACCTCCAGACGCTGGCCAGAAGAAATTTACTTGGTACCATTCTCCTAGCCGGATACTTTTTCTCCTGACGGCCGGATAGCGAGAGACATCCGCTGGTGTCGCCTCGTAACCGGACTTTATTGTTCTCTTGCCTGAACGCCAAAGCTGCTTTTCCTTGTGTTGTCTTGCCCTTCTAGGAGGGTGCTAGTTAAGGGCTCTTGATTCAAGGATATAGAGCTATCCCTCCTTTGTGGATCGGGATTTAGAGCTAACTATATATATATAACGTTTCGAGACTTTCTGGTCCCATCTTCAGGTCCACAATAAAATCTGGAAATGGAACGTTATTTGCTCTATCGTTGGTTCTATTTCGCAGGTTGTGAGAGAGAGAGAGAGAGAGAGAGAGAGAGAGAGAGAGAGAGAGAGAGAGAGAGAGAGAGAGAGAGAGAGAGAGAGAGAGAGAGAGAGAGAGAGAAAATGGAATGCTTGTCAGGGAAAAAAAATAAACAGAAAGAGAGAACTCGAAACGAAATCCATTTAGAAGCAAAACACAAAGTTAGTTTTAAAGGAATTCTTTATAAAGTAATTTTAACACATGGAAAAACTTCGGGGAAGAATTTTTATTTGGCCTCACAGCAATACAAGTCAACCCTCGTCTGCCTCCAACACATTTCGCAAAGGAGAAAAAAATTGGCAGCATCGAAATTCCTCTCTCAAAATAAGTTTAAAAGTAAATGTTGCAGCTGATATTGTTTATATATATATATATATATATATATATATATATATATATATATATATATATATATATATATATATATATATATATATATATATATATATATATATTTAGTGTCGTGTGTGTGCAGAAAAGAAAATCTACTTTGAGACAATCACTTGTTAGAATAGATGTATATTTCGACTTCCAGCTGAGGTCCTCTTCAGTAGAAAGAAGTTCAGGAATATATAGTGGTGGGTAAATTTGTGGTTCCTTGCAAGTATTGTGAATGGTTATGCAAAATAGTGCCTTAATTTTGTCCTGGCGTTTTAAAACATGAATGTTGTTTACAAGGCAACTCAGGTAATGGACCTTTTTCATGAAAGGATGAAGGATCGAGCCTTTACGACAACTTTGCCCTCATAAACCCACACAGAATAGCACTCAATTTACATTAAAAAAAATCATGAATTTCGTCCTGGTATGATGACGCAAAATATTCCCTGGAATTTGATGGTGCAGTTTATAATGTGGTGTTAATTTGTAGCCCGTCCTCTTTGTTAAACCCTTCATATCACTGTTGCTAAGACAGTCAAACGGGTGACTGATGAAAGCAACTTATGTGGTTCTTGCTCGACGGTTCCCAGTTTTCTGCTCAGGAAACAATATTTTATAATTTGTTTATATGTATGTATGATTTATATATATATATATATATATATATATATATATATATATATATATATATATATATATATATATATATATATATATATATATATATATATATATATATATATATATATATATATATATATATATATATATATATATATATATATATATATATATATATGGCAAGCTAACCGTATGAAAGAAAGTCACATAGGTTTCGTTAGATTCGTTAGGAACCAGGACAAGTGTTTCCTGACGTGGGTCTTAGGAACACCACATAGATTTTTATGGGAGTTAAGAGGATGAGTTGTGATATGGAATGACAGTAAATAGTATCACAGAAGGCCGGCCGAGCCTTTGGAATATGAAGGTTTTAGATAAAGTAGCCTTTGGGATACAGGCAGACTTGTGTTATTCTGATGGTTATAGGTACAGTAGCCTTAAGGGATACAGGCAGACTTGTGTTGGGTTGAAGGGTTTTGGTACAGTAGTAGGACTTTAATATATTGTAACTGTCATGGTTATATTATTATACGAGTGAGTGGAGCTGGTGTGTGTCGGAACACTCAGTCAGCGCCATCTATTGTCAACTCTTCCGACCGATTGCACGTGCATGTAAAATGTTGTCGATCCAGAGAAGGGAGAGAGAGAGAGGGGTGTGTACTCACCTAGTTGTACTCACCTAGTTGTGGTTGCAGGGGTCGAAACATAGCTCCTGCCCCGCCTCTTCACTGGCCGATACTGGGTCACTCTCCCTGCGCTATTAGCTTTATCATATCTCTTCTTAAAGCTATGTATGGAACCTGCCTCCACTTCCCGACTACTCTGTGACTGAAGAAATACTTCCTAACATCCCTGTGATTCATCTGAGTCTTCAACTTCCAACTGTGTCCCCTTGTTGCTGTGTCCCATCTCTGGAACATTCTGTCTCTGTCAACCTTGTCAATTCCTCTCAGTATTTTATATGTCGTTATCATGTTCCCCCTATCTCTCCTGTCCTCCAGTGTCGTCAGGTCGATTTCCCTTAACCTCTCCTCGTATGACATACCCCTTAGCTCCGGGACTAGTCTTGTTGCAAACCTTTGCACTTTCTCGAGCTTCTTCACATGCTTGGCTAGGTGTGGGTTCCAAACTGGTGCTGCATACTCCAGTATGGGCCTAACGTACACAGTGTACAGGGTCCTGAACGATTCTTTATTAAGATGTCGGAATGCTGTTCTTAGGTTTGCTAGGCGCCCGTATGCTGCAGCAGTTATTTGGTTGATGTGCGCCTCAGGAGATGTGCCTGGTGTTATACTCACCCCAAAATCTTTTTCTTTGAGTGAGGTTTGTAGCCTCTGGCCCTCTAGACTGCACTCCGTTTGCGGTCTTCTTTGCCCTTCCCCAATCTTCATGACTTTGCACTTGTGTGTGTGTGTGTGTGTGTGTTAAGGCTGAACACATTCAAAATCCTGAAGTTCACAGCACGTTAAATAGAACATTTAGCCCAGATATGTTCTTTGAGAAATATTTATGATTTTCATTACTGCTGCTACTGCTACCACTATTGCTACTACTAATACTACTACTACTACTGCTGCTAGTAGTAGTAGTCTTGCTACTACTACTGATGCTACTACTAGTAGTAGTAGTACTACTGCTGCTGCTGCTGCTACTACTATACTACTACTACTACTACTACTACTACTCTACTATACTACTACTACTACTACTACTACTACTACTATACTACTACTACTATTCAGTGGGAAGCACAAACCCCATCAAGGTTATTCCTCTGGCAAATGGGAGATAGTCAGGTTTGAACTGAGGAAGAGAAGAGTATCTCCAGTTCCTCGAATCAAGAGCCCTTCAGCATCAAGGCAACCCTTCTCTCCTCTTTCTCTTGAAGAATGTCAAGATTTTTAATCGTTTTCCTACGAATCCTGTTTGTTCCCGTTTTTTCCCGTGTATTCCCGTTAAAAAATATAACAGCTTTCCCAGAAAATATTTACCACAAAGGGTTAATCTTTTAACCTCTGTCAAATGCCGTTACCAACAGCCTGACTAGTCGACTGTCCACGTTTACTGGACGGAGGATCGAGCCTTCGCTGCTTATATGAACCCGTTGATTTGGCGTTTCTCTTAATATAAACAAAAGGAAAATTAATTAAGGGCAAATTTCAGAAGGAGGTAATCTATGTTTAGGGAAATTTGTCCTCAGTCATTTAAATGACTGACTTGTAGGGAAAAAATTTCAGTCGTGACTGAGTTGTAGGGAAATTTTCCTCTCAGTCATTTAAGTGACTTGAATAAAGGAATCCTTTCAGCCATTAAAGTGACTGACTTAAAGTAAATCTTTCTGTCACTTAAGTGACTTAAAGAAAAGGCTTTTCCTAGTCATTAAGGTAATTAAGAGGACTCTCATGGGAGACAATCTCTTGGACCCTTAACCTCGACAGAGAAAGTAGTTATGTAAAACAAAAGTAGTTATGAAAAACAAGTAGACAGTCGTCGACTTACGACAGGGTTAGGTTCCGACCGACCGTCGTAAGTCGAATTGACGTAAGTCGGATAGGTATTGTAATTAGGTATTTTATAATTATTTTTCTTTATTTTTTTTTTTTAGAATATATTTATTTCAAATACGCATACATTACAATTGTTTAAAATTACAAGTAAAATGCAAAATTTAAATTGAAATAAAATGCAAAACTGTCGTACAGCCTCATTTGTGCTGCCAGGCGTATAAATATTTATGATCGTAAGTGCGGATGGTCGTAAGTACGGATGGTCGTAAGTGCGGATGGTCGTAAGTGCAGATGGTCGTAAATTGGATAGGTCGTAAATCGATGACTATCTATATTACGTTTTCCCGTTTTCTGAGGCCTTGTCCTTTAGAATGATGGCTTATTTTAGCTAGATGAATAAACAGAGACTCGAACCGTGGTGCTGGCATTTAGCAGGTCCAACAATGTACCACTGAGCTACAAAGCTTACAATGGGAAGGTTTTGAAGACATGACTGTTGTGACATGTTTATCTAATGACTGGGTTTGTAACAAGCCAACGGAAGCCAACGCTGGGTAGTTGGGCGTATAACAAGGCCAGTGGGAGATGGTTAACTACCGGAGAGTAGTTAACGACCTCATTCTCTCTCTGCCAGAGCTCAGCTGTCGACGCGAGGCTGAACCAGCAAGATTGATGACTCTATCACGCTGGCCCCGCTGGGATCTCTCTCTTTACTCCATTACCTCTCTTTCTTTTTCTTTCACTCTCTATCTCTCTCCATCTCTCTCTCAGACGCGGGTTCCATACTGATGCTGCGTAATCGTAAGATGGCCAAGACACATTACATATCATGTATATCGCTGGGACTTCATCCTGGTTGAGGTTCGTGGAAGCTATACTTCAATTTGAAAGTGTTGCGTTTACTGCACAAATTATTTGGTTGGTGTGTGCCTCCGTAAAGAAACATGTACTTTCTTTCCGGTCGTCTTTGTATGTTCTCCGAAGGAATGGGCTGATGCAGAAGAGTGTATACATGTCTGAGTGTACTCACCTATTTGTGGTTGCAAGGGTCGAGACTCAGCTCCTGGCTCCACCTCGTGTGTGTGTGTGTGTGTGTGTCTGTCTTTGACAGTCTTCAATATATATATATATATATATATATATATATATATATATATATATATATATATATATATATATATATATATATATATATATATATATATATATATTTTAATATATATTATTGCTTTATCCCCATAATTCCTCACTTGTTTAATTAAAATCTTACAACAAATTGACTGTATTAAGAATGTTACAGGAAGCAGAAGATATTATCCCATGTAATACAAGAAAAAGTTGGTAAATATGTGAAAAAGGCGTGGCTAAAATATTTTAAGAGAGTATTTACGAGAGTAAGATTAATGGTAACAAAGAGGAATCCAAAAGAGAGATTTAAAAACTGCAATTTATCTCACTCAATGTCATGCCACCCTGGTCTCTAGATTTACTCTGCCCTTTCCAGAATCTGTCTCTCTTCTAGTCTCTCTCTCCTTCCTCTCTCTCTCTCTCTCTCTCTCTCTCTCTCTCTCTCTCTCTCAATGGCTCAACATAAAGCTTTCTGATTCCGCTTCATTGTAATATGTAATACCTGGGCCCAGCGTTTATATATTCATATTTTTTAATGGATTCATATATAAATGTGATGCTCTATTATGTTCGGATAAAGTTTTTGAGGCTTCTGTGAGGCGGTGATCCACATCCTGCACAGGTGGGGGATGTGAAGGATGTGGATCATCTGGGTATTTGTTGACGTTTCGCCATCCTGTGGCTTTATCAATACGCGGTTATAATGTTGCACATGTGTCTAGGTCTTCATCCTGGGTATCTTTATTCTAAAGACGTTTCGTCAACCAGTGTATTTTTCAATTCGCTTCAAGGATGCCATAATTTTTAAAGGGGTGGACCGGTAATCCAGCGGAAGGTCTCAGTCAGATGACATAAAGCTCCAATGGCGGGTCATCATATGACTAAGACCGGCGTCAGGAAACACTTGTGCTGTTTCCTGACGAACTTTACCTAACCTAACTACAAAGATTATATACTGAAAACATCGGTAGATGAGGTAATCAGTCCCCCTGTTTTATATATATATATATATATATATATATATATATATTTTATATATATATATATATATATATATATATATATATATATATATATATATATATATATATATATATATATATACAGATGTGTTGAGCTCCAGCTGTTGTGCCCTTCACGTCAGTGCCAATATAGTAGAAAAATATTGTGTGGTCATGTGAGGTCAGCACAAGACGGCTCAACAGGCTTTTTGCTGTGTCCAGCGACTGAAGGTAGTGGACGAAGACCTGACTTATCGTCTCCGCCGATAACATTGACATAGCTTTTGACAGCTGGACCTGGAGTTGCATTTCTTGCGATGGTGACATCCTGGGTGCCACGAGCACAGCCAGTGGGTGCCCAGTGGTCTCTCATCTTCACGAAGACTTTCAGTGACAGGATGAAAGTCCCAGACTCTCAGAGATTACGAGAATTTCCTTATCTAGTTCTGCAACATTGCAAGCTCCTGATGACTGCAACACGAAAGGCCTAGAGCTATCATTTAGCTCCTCAAGTGTTTATTTTGCATATAAATTACATGTGCCGAATAGGTAAAATTTGTCAATTAGCAAGAACTCATTTAAAATTAAGTAGTTTCTAAAAAAAATCTTATATGTTTAAAGATATATTTTTTTTAATTTATGTTAATGTAAAAATTAATAATTTTGTACCAAAAGAACCTTAGAAAACTTATTATAACAAGCGCAATTTAATTTAGCCTAATCTAACTAAATATATTTTAGATAAGTTTACAATAATTTAATAATAAACAAACACAATGAAATATATATTTTTTCGTTAGGTTTAGAATAAATTTTGCGAAATGATTGCATACACAAATTTTCACTTGCCTTATTCGGTAAGAAGAGCGTTGATATTTAACCCAAAATCGCAAGTTTTACCAATTCGGCACGATACATATATATATATATATATATATATAATATATATATATATATATATATATATATATATATATATATATATATATATTTTTTTTTTTTTTTTTTTTTTTTTTTTTTCAACAAGTCGGCCGTCTCCCACCGAGGCAGGGTGACCCAAAAAGAAAGAAAATCCCCAAAAAGAAAAAAATTTCATCATCATTCAACACTTTCACCACACTCATACATAATCACTGTCTTTGCAGAGGAGCTCAGATACGACAGCTGAGAAAAGTCCCTCCCAGCTGTCACTATCTCAGACCCCTCCTTTAAAGTGCAGGCATTGTACTTCCCATTTCCAGGACTCAAGTCCAACTAAATCAATTAACTGGTTTCCCTGAATCCCTTCACACAATGTTACCCTGCTCACACTCCAACAGATCGTCATGTCCCAAAAACCATTCGTCTCCATTCACTCCTATCTAACACGCTCACACATGCTTGCTGGAAGTCCAAGCCCCTCGCCCACAAAACCTCCTTTACCCCTTCCCTCTAACCTTTTCTAGGACGACCCCTACCCCGCCTTCCTTCCCCTACAGATTTATACGCTCTCCAAGTCATTCTACTTTGATCCATTCTCTCTAAATGACCAAACCACCTCAACAACCCCTCTTCAGCCCTCTGACAAATACTTTTAGTAACTCCACACCTTTTCCTAATTTCCACATTCCGAATTTTCTGCATAATATTTACACCACACATTGCCCTTAGACAGGACATCTCCACTGCCTCCAGCCTCCTCCTCGCTGCAGCATTTGCAACCCATGCTTCACACCCATATAAGAGTGTTGGTACCACTATACTTTCGTACATTCCCTTCTTTGCCTCCATGGATAACGTTTTTGTCTCCACAGATACCTCAATGCACCACTCACCTTTTTCCTTCATCAATTCTATGGTTAACCTCATCCTTCATAAATCCATCCGCTGACACATCAACTCCCAAATATCTGAAAACATTTACTTCTTCCATAATCCCTCTCTCCAATGTGATATCCAATTTTTCTTTATTTAAATCGTTTGATACCCTCATCACCTTACTCTTATCTATGTTCACTTTCAACTTTCTACCTTTACACACTCTCCCAAACTCGTCCACTAACCTTTGCAACTTTTCTTTAGAATCTCCCATAAGCACAGTATCATCAGCAAAAAGTAACTGTGTCAACTCCCATTTTGCATTTAATTCTCCAAAATTTAATCCCACCCCTCTCCCCAACACCCTAGCATTTACTTCTTTACATCCCCATCTATAAATATATTAAACAACCATGGTGACATCACACATCCCTGTCTAAGACCTACTTTTACCGGGAAGTAATCTCCCTCTCTCTACACACCCTAACCTGAGCCTCACTATCCTCATAAAAACTCTTTACAGCCTTCAGTTACTTACTACCTATTCCATACACTTGCAACATTTGCCACATTGCTCCCCTATCCACTCTATCATATGCCTTTTCTAAATCCATAAATGCAATAAAAACTTCTCTACCTTTATCTAAATACTGTTCACATATATGCTTCACTGTAAACACTTGATCTACACATCCCCTACCCATTCTAAAGCCTCCTTGCTCATCTGCAATAATACTCTCTGTCTTACCTATAATTCTTTCAATAATAACCCTGCCATACACTTTACCTGGTATACTCAGTAAACTTATTCCCCTATAATTTTTACACTCTCTTTTATCCCCCTTCCCTTTATATAAAGGAACTATACATGTTCGCTGCCAATCCCTAGGTACCTTCCCCTCTTTCATACATTTATTAAACAAAAATACCAACCACTCCAGCACTATATCCCCCCCTGCTTTTAACATTTCTGTCATGATTCTGTCAATTCCTGCTGCTTTACCCCCTGTCATTCTACGTAATGCCTCACGCACCTCCCCCACACTCACATCCTGCTCTTCTTCACTCCTAAACGATGTTGTACCTCCCTGGCCAGTACATGAAATTATCGCCTCCCTCTTTTCATCAACATTTAAAAGTTCCTCAAAATATTCCCGCCATCTACCCAATACCTCCAGCTCCCCATCTACTAACTCCCCTACTCTGTTTTTAACTGACAAATCCATTCGTTCCCTAGGCTTTCTTACCTTGTTTATCTCACTCCAAAATTTTTTCTTGTTTTCAGCAAAATTTCTTGACAGAGCCTCTCCCATTCTTTCATCCGCTCTTCTTTTGCACTCTCTCACCACTCTCTTCACCTTTCTTTTACTCTCCATATACTCTGCTCTTCTACTAACACTTCTGTTTTGTATAAACCTCTCATAAGCTACCTTTTTCTCTTTTATCACACCCTTTACTTCTTCATTCCACCACTCACTCCTCTTTCCTCCTGCACCCACCCTCCTATAACCACAAACTTCTGCCCCACATTCTAATACTGCATTTTTAAAACTATCCCAACTCTCTTCAACCCCCCACTACTCCTACTTGCACTAGCCCACCTTTCTGCCAATAGTTCTTATATCTCACCCTAACTTCCTCCTCCCTTAGTTTATACACTTTTACCTCTCTCTTACTTGCTGTTGCCATTTTCTTTTTGTCCCATCTACCTTTTACTCTAACTGTAGCTACAACCAAATAATGATCTGATATATCCGTTGCCCCTCTATAAACATGTACATCCTGAAGCCTACTCATCAAGCTTTTATCCACCAATACATAATCCAACAAACTACTTTCCTTACGTGCTATATCATACCTTGTATATTTATTTATCCTCTTTTTCATAAAATATGTATTACTTATTACCAAACCTCTTTCTACACATAGCTCAATTAATGGCTCCCATTTACATTTACCCCTGGCACCCCAAATTTACCTACTACTCCATCCACAACATTTTTACCCACTTTAGCATTAAGATCCCCAACCACAATTACTCTCTCACTTGGTTGAAAACTCCCCATACACTCACTCAACATTTCCCAAAATCTCTCTCTCTCCTCTACACTTCTCTCTTCTCCAGGTGCATAAACACTTACTATAACCCACTTTTCACATCCAACCTTAATTTTACTCCACATAATCCTTGAATTTATACATTTATATTCCTTCTTTACCTGCCATAACTGATTATTCAACATTATTGCCACTCCTTCTTTAGCTCTAACTCTATTTGAAACCCCCGATCTAATCCCATTTATTTCTCCCCACTGAAACTCTCCTACCCCTTCAGCTTTGTCTCACTTAAAGCCAGGACATCCAGCTTCTTTTCATTCATAACATCTACAATCATCTCTTTCTTATCATTCGCACAACATCCACGCACATTCAAACATCCCACTTTGACGATTTTCTTCTTCTTCTTTTAGTAAGCTATACAGGAAAAGGGGTTACTAGCCCATTGTTCCCGGCATTTTAGTTGACTTTTACAACACGCATGGCTTACGGAGGAAAGATTCTTATTCCACTTCCCCATGGATATGAAAGGGAAAAGCAATAAGAACAAGAACTATTAAGATAAAATCAAAGAAAACTCAGATGAGTGTGTATACAATAAACGTGTACATGTTTGCGTAGTGTGACCTAAGTGTAAGTAGAAGTAGCAAGACGTACCTGAAATCTTGCATGTTTATGAGACAGAAAAAAGACACCAGCAATCCTACCATCATGTAAAACAGTTTCAGGTTTCTGTTTCACAGTCACCTGGCAGGATGGTAGTACCTCCCTGAGTGGTTGCTGTCTACCAACCTACTACCTATATATATATATATATATATATATATATATATATATATATATATAATTCTCTCATAATAAATCTTATTAAACAATTGTACCTAAATGTGTATTAAATATTATTCATGTAAAAATCATTAGCTAAACAGAATGGTGATTTATATAAATATTTAATCACCTCTGTATTCCAATGTTTACAGACTTTGAGTAAATAACTTCTTGCTTATGAGATTATACAATGCACCAAAAAAAATTATTCTGTAAAAGAAGGTTTTAAACTTTGTTGGCTCCTCATTTTCATATTTTTTGCTTTTTAATATTTTGCCTGAGAAAGTTGCTTGAGTAATTAAATTATAACAGTGACGCAGAAAATTCACGACGACATTATCCAGGATAAGACCTTTAACTTAATTGAATTTGTAAGTCTGAAAGTCTGTTCTTGATGTCCCTTGTTAAGACTGAGTTGAGTGACAAGATGTTAGAAGAGGGTGTGTTTGTAGCTGCAATATTTGTTATAGCTTTGTCAAGCTGTGACAGCTTGACAAAGCTCCTGGAGAGCGAAACGTTGCCACAATAAAATGTCACATCAGTTGCACTTGTGGCCTTTTACTTAACATATTGTTGATAATTCTAACATTATTACAAGATTTATTAAACCGAAACTCTTAAAAACCTTCTCGTGTTTAAACTAATTTCATTCTTAAGGGCAAAAAATTATTTAAGAATTGATTTTTGTTGGCATTTGTTGTAAAGTTATATGAAGGAAGGAGGAACATAGTCTTATCAAAGGTCGGAATAAATCTGGAAGACAGAAGAATTGTCTTAGTAGCAAGAGAACTTTCTATACAACGTATACAATAGCAATATACTGCTACGTTATTGTACATGAATATTGTATAATACTATTCATTTTATGGTATACAATACCATGATAAATTAGACACATGTGCAACACTTGGGTGTCTTTAATGAGGAAACGTTTCGCCACACAGTGGCTTCATCAGTCCAATACAAAGAAGAATGGTGAAGAACAGGAGGAGTTTGAGGTAATCAGTCCCTCAGCCTTGAGTCGATGTAATCAGTCCATCAATCAATCTCATCGGTTCAAAGCTAAGGGACTGATTACCTCAAACTCCTCCTGTTCTTCACCATTTTCCTTTGTATTGGACTGATGAAGCCACTGTGTGGCGAAACGCTTCCTCATTAAAGACACCCAAGTGTTGCACATGCGTCTAATTTATCAACCTGTCGGTTCTGTGAACCATTCATCTATATACAATACCATAAAATGCTATAACCTCTCATTGCATGTGTCTTGTATACATACTGTGGGTAAACTCTACCTCTGTATTATTATACATTTTGTATTATTCTGGTATTCATGTATCCAGATGAAGAATTAGACACATGTACAACATCTGGGTATTTTTATTTGTAGACGTTTCGCCCTTCAGTCTTTTTAATGTTATGAAACATAAATAGGGAACACGATGAAGTACAAGGCCCAGTATAAGGCCCAGTACAAGGCCCAGTACAAGGCCCAGTACAAGGCCCAGTACAAGGCCCAGTACAAGGCCCAGTACAAGGCCCAGTACAAGGCCCAGTACAAAGCCCAGTACAAGGCCCAGTACAAGGCCCAGTACAAGGCCCAGTACAAGGACCAGTACAAGGCCGAGTACAAGGCCCAGTACAAGGCCCAGTACAAGGATATAATGTAAATAAATGGTTCAGATATTCACGATGGACTGATGAAGCCACGGTGGGGCGAAACGTTTCCTCAATAAAGATACCCAAGTGTTGCATATGTGTCTAATTTATCACAAGGATATAATGTTACCGTGTACATATTTTTTTGTGTTTGGGTTAAGATACAGCTCCTGGGTCTCTGGATAATGCTGGTCTTCAGTATAAAATACCAACAAGTAGATTAAGACAGATGCAACAGGTTGAGGGACTGATTGCATCATCGTCGCTTCACTACTACACCTGCTGCCTCTGTATTTGACTGAAGATGAAGAATTAGACACATGTGCAACATCTGGGTATCTTCATTGTAGACGTTTCGCCCTCCAGTGGTTTTATCAATACAAATTCAAGGACATAATTTGAAGACAGTGGAACTATATACAAAAGACGAGGTAATCAGTCCCTCAGTCTTGGAGTTGGTGTGAAGAACACCGTAGTGGTGAAGACTCAGAGAGATGGAGGGGTAAGCCAGCGGAAGGCCTCGGTCAGATGACCAAAAGCTCCAGCTGTGGGGTCATCATAAGACTCGGAAACACAAGTCCAGTTTCCTGACAAATATTATAGCTACCTACCCAAGGGATGGGCCAGGGGTAAGCAAGAAGGTTGTGGAGATGTTCTCTGTACCAAGTGGATAAATTTCTGTATCCTAGATACATTCCTGTATCCATTCCTGTATCCTAGATGTATCCATTCCTGTATCCTAGATACATTCCTGTATCCTAGATACATTCCTGTATCCTAGATACATTCCTGTATCCTAGATACATTCCTGTATCCATTCCTGTATCCTAGATACATTCCTGTATCCTATATACATTCCTGTATCCTAGATACATTCCTGTATCCTAGATACACTACTGTATCCTAGATACACTACTGTATCCTAGATACACTACTGTATCCTAGATACACTACTGTATCCTAGATACACTACTGTATCCTAGATACACTACTGTATCCTAGATACACTACTGTATCCTGATACTATGTATCCTGATACACTACTGTATCCTGATACACTACTGTATCCTGGATACACTACTTATCCTGGATACACTACTGTATCCTAGATACACTACTGTATCCTAGATACACTACTGTATCCTAGATACACTACTGTATCCTGGATACACTACTGTATCCTGGATACACTACTGTATCCTGGATACACTACTGTATCCTGGATACACTACTGTATCCTGGATACACTACTGTATCCTGGATACACTACTGTATCCTGGATACACTACTGTATCCTGGATACACTACTGTATCCTGGATACACTACTGTATCCTGGATACACTACTGTATCCTGGATACACTACTGTATCCTGGGTACACTACTGTATCCTGGATACACTACTGTATCCTGGGAGTACTGCGCCAAATATTTTCTTTACTGTAAAATAATACATTGTAACCCAACCCATTTTCTTATGCTTTATTTCCTTAACTCTCACGTAATTCTTTTTCTCCTATTCCTTTCCTTTTCGTATTCCCTTTAAACTACTCATTTCCTGCTCCTTCCCTTCCATTTTTCACTCTCCTATTCTTCTGTATTTTACTTTCTCTTCCTATTCATTTATTTATCTTTTCTCTTCCTAAACTACTGATTTTTTGGCTTCCCTTTCATATTTTATTCTCCTATTCCTCTTTCCTCTACTTTCTCTCCCTCTTTCACTTTCATCTTCCTCTTCCTCATCCCCCTCCACGTTTCTCATCAGTAGAGTAGAAAAAATGAGGCACTTTCTGTCGGATTTATAAATTCAACTGAGCGAAGACCGGAAGCCAGAGCAGGCAGAGTGCTTAGTCTTGTTTCAGTCTCTGTCTTGTGTTACTCTCTGGCTCTCCTGTCTCTCTCAATATCCGTCTTGCTGTCTGACTCCTGTCTTGCTGTCTGGCTCTCTCTATCAGTCTTGTTATTTAGCTCTCCTGTCTTGTTTTCTCTGTCTTGTGTTGCTGTCTCGCTCTCATGCTGTGTATAACAGGTCCTCTCTCTCTCTCTCTCTCTCTCTCTCTCTCTCTCTCTCTCTCTCTCTCTCCGTTTATGTTACTGTATTTTCGCTGTTTTAATATTTTATATCCACGACAACTACTTCTCACACTCCAGTATCTGGCTACGCTTAGCCACCACCAGTTAGAAAACACTGAGTGTCCGTGGTTCAATCCCCGGCACGGGTGAAAACATTGGGAGTGTTTCCTTACACCTGCTGTATGTACCCGTTCACCTAGCAGTAAGTAGGTACCTGGGTTTTAGTTGGCTTACACCTACTGCCCCGTTCACCTAGAAAGCTATTAGATACTTGGGTGTTAGTGGACTGGTGTGGGTAGCATCCTGGGGGACAAGATTGAAGGACCACATTGAAAATATGAAAGACAGGCCTCGATGACGCACTGACTTTACTGGGTTATTCTGGGGGGCTAATCCTCCCTTCCCTGGGTTATCCTGGGTGGCTAACCTTCCCTACCCTAGGTTATCCTGGGTGGCTAACTTTCCCTACCCTGGGTTATCCTGGGAGGCTAATTTCCCTACCCTGGGTTATCCTGGGTGGCTAATCCTCCCTACCCTGGGTTATCCTGGGTGGCTAACTTTCCCTACCCTGGGTTATCCTGGGAGGCTAATCTTCCCTACCCTGTGTTATCCTGGGTGGATAACCCTCCAGGGTTAAAAATCCCAACAAAATTAACTCTTATCTTAGTCCTGGATTGTAAGTGAATATCGGTAAATCCTGAACAGTGAGAGAATAATGGTTGAATCTTGGATAGGAGAATTAAGATTGAATCCTAGACATTAAGAAAGAATATTTGAGGGTTGAATCCAGTTAGGATTATTACAGAGCGATAAATCTTGTTGAAATAGAGAGAGCAGAATCCTAGTCAGGATGAATCCTGGTCATTTCAGTTACAATGTGGGATATGGATTGCATAATTTAAAATAAATATTGCAATTTAATCTCATATCAGTTGAAGGAGCATTGGATTGTATCCATTGTGCAACCATTGTATTCTGTTGCTATCAGCTCTGTCGTACCCTACAATGGTTTACCTAAATTACTATTGTTTGTTGAGTTTATGAATTACCTAAATGTAATCAGATGAAGTGTTTTTGATCCCCGGAGTTGTCGGGGGTGTTACGTCAGGGTTAGTGGAGACAAGTTTTTTTTTTGGGATTTAACGTGCTGTTAGAGTGCAATCAGACCACTGTGAAAAAAATAATGAAATTAGCGCTTTCGTGATTTCTCACATGATATGTGAAATCAGCACATTGCTGTTAGTGAGTGCATGGTAACTTTTATGAAGGAATTTAGGTAAACCAGTTAGCCGGATTTAAGTTTGGAGATGTCTGGGTCATTTCCTGTCCTTTGTAGCATGGGTGCGGATGCTGCCGAAATGAAGAATTAGAATTTACTAGATGGTTATAACTATGACCATACTTTTTAAAGGGTGGACCGGTAAGCCAGCAGAAGGCCTAGGTCAGATGACCAAAACCTCCAACGGTGGGTCATGTGACTAAGACCCACGTCAGAAAACAGCCTACTGTATGGGTTTTGGCATTTGTACAGTATTTGTGGTCACAGTGGTGGCCTGTGCTAACCTCCCTAAGGTGTATAGATATACCTAGTTGGGAGAGTCTTATTGTAGCCAGTTGGCATAGATGGTTATAATTATAACCAACATTTTTTTAAAAGGGGTGGGCCGGTAAGCCAGCAGAAGGCCTCGGTCAGATGAACAAAAGCTCCAACGGCGGGTCATCATCTGACTAAGACCCGCGTCAGGAATCACTAGTCCTGTTTCCTGAAGAACCTTACCTAACCTAACCTAACCAGTGGCTTAAACACTGGCCTAGAGTTTTACCACTCATTTGCCATTGGTTCTAACCCCACCCGTACTATGGTAAGAAATATATTTTCTTTGGGTCATGCCTCGGTGAAAAAAAATCGATGGGATAAAAATAATTCATTTGAATTTTGGCAGAGCTTTGTGTTATTTTTTTTAAAACTCTCATCAATTACTTGTAAAAGTGGAGTGAAATATACAGAGCAATTAATCTTCTGAGTTTCTTTCTCCTTGTGAGTTACTGACCATTGACAGGTGTTCATTACACTTTAGTGGGGTGAAAGAATACACACATCTGATGTTCTAGGAGGCGTATATTGTGATTGTCTTGAGGGGAAAAGCCCAGGCCTACCTTGTCTAGTCTACGGCTAGCGGGAAGTGAGGGAAAGGCCGGAGGCCACCCTTCACATGAGCAGGACTTGTGACGTCACAGCTAGTTAGGGAGCCTATCTGTAACATAGCTGGGATTATCTAAGTATACTACATAAGTATTCAGTGACACTACTGACACATATATTGAATACACAATCACATTCCTCGCTGTGTTATAGTTTCATGTGTTTATAGATACAATCCCACCACTGCCACCATTGTTTTACTTGACTTTATAATTGTTGGTTGCATTGCTAGGGTAGCATGGAAGGTCCAGCCAAACGTAAATAGACTAACTTGATTTATTCGAAGAATATAGTCTACACAGGCGGACACATAATGAGGTAAGCCAAACGTAGTTCCACTGGTGAAGTTGAATTTCGTTCCTGCCCACCTGTGTTATCGTGTGGAGACTAGAGATGTATCGGATGTGAATATTTAGATATCAGCGGATGCGGATGTGTATGAGGATGTCTTACTTATTTTGCAGATGCGGATGTAAGAAATTGTGCGGATGTTCCGCGGATTTCGGATGTGGATGCATATGCGGATATCTGTTTACAGTAAAATGCAGATGCGGATGTAAGAAATTGTGCGGATGTTCCGCGGAAGCGGATGCGGGATACCCGATACATCACTAGTCGAGACGACCCGAGGTGCGTGGCCGAGCAAAATGTAGACAGTGGGTCTACACTGTTTCACATACTCCCCACTTGAGTGAGGAATTGGTCTGGGCCTAATTTCTAAAGTGCCCACCAGATGCCGAGATAGGCCCATGCTGCTCTAACCCAGTCTCACGCTACGAGGACCCGACCTTCCGTCAACAGCTCTCCCCTGGCTACCCTGTTATCTGTCTGCCTGTATAGCTCATATACTCAGAATAAATCGAGCAAGTCTACTTTGGCTCGACCCTCCACGCTACCGTAGCAATGCAACCAACAATCATAAAGACAAGTAAAACATGTTTTCTTCCGTTAAAACATCTCATGTATACGAGTTTGCGTTTGAATCTCAAGAAAATGAACCTAAATTAGAAATCTGTCGAGCGAGTAAACATGACTTGAGGAAATCCTTTATGGCGAATACCAGCCATTTCTGGCTCTGGGATCATTGTTGTTGCCGCAGATCCTCTTCAGTGCTTGCTCGTGCTTTCTTTTGCTTACCTTTATTCATTCCTGCTTTGCAAATCACGAAAATAGCGACTAGCATTCAGTATGTACTCAACTATGTGTGGTTTTAGGAGTCGTGTCACATCTCCTGGCTCCACCTCTCCTCTCTGATCGCTACTAGGTCCACTCTCGGCTAGAAGAGCCTTATCGTACATTTTCTTAAAGCTGTGTATGAATCCTGCTTCTACTACATTACTCTCCAGATTGTTCCACTTCCTGACAACTCTGTGACTGTGTACTCACCTATTTGTGGTTGCAGGGGTCAATTCATAGCTCCTGGCCCCACCTCTTCACTGATCGCTACTAGTGAGAGAGAATGAAGATTGAATCCTACGTGTGTGTGTGTGTACGTGTATTTTTATTTTTAGTTCATTTATCTCCGAGTTAAGCTGAATGGATCCGGGTTCAATTATGGAAAAGTCGAGAGAGTAGATTTCCTTGCACCTGCTGTCCCTCTCTAACTTAGCAGTAAATAGGTACCTTGGACCTAGTCGACTGTTGTGGGTGACATACTGAAGAGGGGGAGAAGGTCCCATTGGAAATAAATCACAAAAATTTATATCTTTACCTATCCATTGGTTTATCCTTATTTACGTGTTCTACTGTCTATGCACGTTTTTATCTTTGTCTCTGTCTTCTGTATTCTCGTATTATCTTCAGGAAAAGAATATCTTAAAATAACAAGTGTCACAGAATGTGGTTAACCTGATCTCTATGACATTTTGAAAGAGTAACATCTGGCTTTACTAATCACATTTAGAGAGGAAACTTTAGAGGACGTTTCGCACCGTCCTGGACTAATATAAAGTTGACTGGTCCAGGAACTTTAAAGTTTCCTCTTAAAAATGTCTGTGACAATGTCAAGAGATTTTCTTCCATAATAATAATCTTTATTTCTACGAGTACATGATATAAAATATACAGACCATAGCGGAAAAAAATAGGTCAATTTTTGTCCCCAGGATGCGACCCACACCAGTCGGCTAACACCCAGGCACCTACTTACTGCTAGGTGAGAAGGGATAGCAGGTGTTAAGGTGACTAACACTCAGGTACCTACTTACTGCTAAGTGAAAAGGGGTAGCAGGTGTCATTGATGCCAGCTATGGTATGTATAAGTTGAATCATGTACTTGAAGAATTAAAGATTATTATTATTATTATGATTAATTATCAAATGTAAACTACATTTGGTATAGTGCGGAAAGAAATTGCTTAACCCAGATACGACCCCTTGATAGAGGCCCCTCCTGGTGAGGGGCTCTTGATCTAGGGAATTGGATCTCTGCTCCGGTTCTGTGAATTGAGCTTGAATGTCTTCCATTCTCCCCCACACACAGGCGCTGCATAATCCCTACGGGTTTAGCACTCCCCTGATAAATAGGGCTACGAAGGTGTCTGCTGTAAAGGCCAAACTCTTGTAGAAGCCTCTTGGATACATAATACATTGTTATCCTGACGTACAGACGTTATCAAGGCTTTAATAACTGAGGAGAAGCCCCCACATGATACATTATTTTTGGGGGATGTATAAAACATTCTACCACAAGTGATAAATGCGACGAAATGGTCAAAATAAGAGAGAAACGCAGTTGTTGAGAAAATATTGAAGAGGCTCCGAACATGTTAGAGAAAACGGAGCCACCAAAACTAAAAGGAAAGACTTCTATAAATTGTATTCTCTTATAAGTCATACATTTAAGTATAATAATAATAATTATTTACTACAAGTACATGTACAAGATATACAGACCATAGCTGACATCAATGACATACTACTATATAGAAAGCCACTTGTTATGCAGAGCATTTCCCGCAAATTAGATCAGTTTTGTCCCAGGATGCGACCCACACCAGTCCAGATTAGATTTTGTCACCGAAGTGGTTAGTTTATTGTGCATCCCATATCCATCCTGTGGAGGGTATCGCAAGAGCATATGGATTCACAAAAGGCCTAGGAACTAGGCCCCAAAAGGGTTAACAGGTGTACATATGGATTTATATCTATTCAGTTAAGTTCAGACTCTCAGGTAAGGACCCACTAGGGGCGAGGGGGAAGTGGGGACAGACGAAGAATAGCCGGTGAGAGGAAGAACTGAAGAAGAGAAAGAGTCAGGACTAAACCCAACAGTCTAACTACTGTGTTAGAGTGATTTATATCTACATATCTACAGTTCACTTATCTGTTACAAGCAAATTTAGGAAATTTGCTTAGTATATCTGGTATGTTACTTTCATTAATAAGATATCTTGACATGTCACATAAGTTATTATACTGTCTATCTCTGTATTCCTCAATAAGTGGACAATTAAGCACATAGTGTTCAAGACAGTGACCATATGCCTGACCACATAATTTGCATTTAGTTTGATCATCATCTGTGTGTCTCCCAAACTGCCAGAAGTACTTGTAGCCAAGCCTAAGCCTGGCCACTACAACATCAGTCAGTCTGTTCACATTGCAAGTTGCTCCATAAACATACTTATCTACGTTCATGTTATCATAGTGGGTTATAGATCTACTCAGGCTTCTAACTGCATTCCTATAACAATAATTTTTATTATTTACTTCTCTCCTAATATTATTCCTAATGCTAGACACATATACCAAAGTTATATTCTACATTCTCCTTCTGGGTACTCTTCTTGGCTAACATATCAACTTTATCATGAAGGAGTAATCCAATGTGTGGTGGGATCCATAGCAATTGTACATTAATTCCTTTACATATTCGCTGCCCAGCCTTTGCGGAGTGCGGGTGTGCTTGTTTCTGGTCCCTAGCGGTGGAGTTGAGAACTGGTAGTTTTCATCAACATGGTGGAGCGCTACAGACGACGTGTCAATACTGTCTGTATTGAAGTGTTGCAGGGCGCGATTTACCCAAGCAACGCAGATGTTCTCCTCCCAGCTATTTTGAGGGATTCTTTAGGGATATCCATTGAAGAATTATTTGGAATATCTCTCAACGGTTCGTCGAGGATTTTTGTCAAGTTTGCAGTGGCCAGCGCATATGAGCGAGTGGTTGACAAGTATCAGGAGAAGAGGATTGTCGTCAACACGGGATTAGAGGTACGGCTTCGAGATGTGTCACGGTACTACACTTATATACGGATTCGAAACGTGCCGTTCGAAGCGTTGGATGTTGATGTGTGAAACGTCTTCAGTCAATTTGGTGACGTCCATGCAGCCACGGTGGGCCGGTGGGCACAGGGGACTTATGCCGGGCTGCAAGAAGGTTCATTTTCTTTGAAAATGACGCTCAAATGTCAGATACCTTCCTACGTCATGATGGATGAGTTCTGGCAGCAGGTCTATGTGACTTACGCAGGCCAAGTTCGAACGTGTCGCCTGTGTGGATTACCTGGACATGTGGCGGCGGCATGTGATCGTCGGATGGGCCAACAGAGACATGGCGCTGCTGATGGTATGAGGAAGGATGAAGTGGTGGTCGTGGATGCAATGGATGAGTCGCCACGGGAGAATATGAGCGTGGTGCCAAGTGGACAATGGAGTGACATTGTTGATAAGGAGGATGAGCGTGTACTAACGTTGTCACAGGTGACCCAGGATGGCGAGACAGTGGAGACTGAGGAAGTGGCTCTGCCGGAAGATGTGAACTTGGTTTTGTCTGAGCCACTATTGGAGGATTTTCCACTGTTGTTGGACAGTCCTGTGTGTGAGGGCACACAGCATGGTGTGGTGGACTTAGGAGCAGAGGTGAGGAGGGACGAGAGTGAGACGAGTGTGATGGGCGTCTCAGAGAGTGGGCCTTGCCTTCAGGTCCAGGAGGTTGGTGTAGAAGTGCACAGGGGAGAGGATTGTGAGGCTATGGAGGCTACAGAGGACTCCAGGAAAAGGCCTAGTGGTCTAGTTGAGGACGATGTCCTAACACCTGGGCAACAGGTGTGCAAGAAGGCCTGGGTGGAGGTGGCAAAAGGGGGACGGGGAGTGTCAAGGGTAGAGAGGGGGAGGGACAGGAAAGCAGACAGGCAAGTACTGGGAGTGTCAGTAGAGGAAGAGAGCATTAGTAAGGGAAAGTCGGTAGTGACGAGGAAGTTGAAAAGTAGAGGAAAGCCCCCTGCGTTCTTTTCAGGTGTTTAACGATGAATGTAAATGGCCTCCGAGCGGAGGTCAAACGTAAATGGGTAGAGGTGACATTAAGACGTTTAAATGTGGATGTGTGTATATTGCAAGAGCATAATTATAGGATGGGGAGAGATTTGACGTTAAGTGGATTTACAGTTTATGCGGGTAGTGCGGGTAGTTTCAAGGGAGGGGTGGCTATAGGAATACGTGTGACCAGTCCCTTTCGGTTGTTGGCATGGGAAGCGGGGGGGTGGGAGGGTGGTAAGGGTTGAGGGTTTATGGGGGAATGTCAGAGTGTGTATAGTGGGAGTTTATATGCCGGCTATAAGTTGTAGACAAACTAAGGAAGAATTTGTGAGAGAGGAGTTGATATATTTCTTACGTGGGTTGCCGGTTGTGACTATTATCGCAGGGGATTGGAATTGTGTGATTAGGAAGAGGGATGTGGAACCGAGAGGGCGGGGTGTGAGTTGGGGTTTTGCGTGATGTTTTGGGTGCGGCAGGAGTCAGAGATGTGGTAGGGGCGGTGGGTGGCATATAGAACATACGTTCATACGTAGGGCTATGCTGCAAGACTCGATCGTGTGTATGTGTCGAGGGATGTTATAGTGGAAGGCATGGATTGCGTTGATGTTGAGTTTTCCGATCACAGGGGTGTGTTGGCAGTGTTGGGATGGGAGGGAGCTGTTAGAACGTATGCTAGTTATTGGAAGCTTAACGTGGGCTTATTGCAGGGGAAACTGTGTAGGAGGAGTTTTGAGGAGTGGTGGGAGGGATGTGGAATGATGGGAAGGACCGGGAAGATGTGGTGGGTTGGTGGAATGGAGTGGCGAAAGTGGGTATTCAGGATTTTTATAAACGTGAAGGTAGAGAGCAGGCGCGATTGCGTTATGGCCTGCAGAGGTATTTGGAGGGGCAGTTGCGGGATTGTTATGTGGGGGGCGGGTTACTCGCTGGAGGACATAGAGGTTTTGAGGGCCAGTTGAAGAATATACAGAATGAGAGATTCCAGGCTATCAGAGTGAGGGCAGGTATTGAGGATGTGCTGTGGGGGACAAACCGTCTTTGACTGTCTTGCGTGGTTTTCGAAAGAGAGGCGAGGTATGACGATGACGTCATTGAAGTTACACGAGGAGTTGGGTGGGTATATGACGGGACAGGTACTGAGGTCGACAGAGGGTATGAGCGGGTTTGTGGATGTTTGGTTTCAGCGGTATCTAGACCGTAGGTTGGAGGAGGTGGAGGCGAAAGAGGAAGTTTTGGAGGGTATACAGGTAGGGATTAGTGAGGAGGAGAGGAAAGGGATGGAGGGTAGTATAACTGAGGAGGAAGTGTGGTTCACAGTGAAGGGGATGCAGATGGGTAAGCGCCAGAGTCGATGGCTTACCTAGTGATTTTTATGTTCAACATTGGGGAGTGTTGAAGGAATGTTTGACAAAAGTTTTCAATCGTTTGAAGGAAGTAAGGTATATGGGTGAGGATCAGCGCACTGAAGTTGTGGTTTTAGTGCCTAAGGGGAAATTGGTGGAAACGATTAGGGATTACAGAGCTATTACACTTTTATGTGCAGATTACAAAATCTTTGCAAGGATTTTGGGTAATAGGGTTAAAAAGGTTTTGGATTCTATCATAGAACGTGGTCAGTATGGGATACCGGGGAGGTGTATGGGGAATGGGCATGGTAGGATTAGGTCATTCATCGAGGGTCGAGAGGGGGGTGGGGTTTTAGGGCTTGAATGGGAAACGGCTTATGACAGTGTGGATAGAAATATGTTATTTGACATTCTTCGTAAGCAGGGTTTTGGGAATGAAGTAGTGGGTTGGGTTCAAACGTTGTATGAGGGGGCTTTGGTGCGGGTTCAATTGAATGGTAGGGTGGGAAACATGGTGGACATGAAGCGGGGTTTGCGACAGGGGTGCCCTTTGTCGCAAATTCTGTTTGCATGCTTACAGGATCCTTTTTATAGGTTAGTATCGAAGGGGGTAAGGGAGGAGGGTCAGGTACCTGGTTGTGCATCTGGAATAGTGGGTTATGTTGATGACACAACAATTCTCGTAGGTGGGTGGGAGGGGTTAGATGCTATAGGGAGGATTATAAGTGTTTTGGGGCAGCTACGGGGATGCGGATTAACAGGGTAAAATCTAAATTGTTAGAGGTGGGGACGTGGGTGGGCGGGGACTTGGGGAATAGGTATGGTTGGCATGTTGTTGAGTGCTTGAAAATTTGTGGGATAATTTATTGTAATGATGCGAGTAGGGCGAGGGTTGAAAATTCTTCTAAGGTGATAACGGCGACAATAGCGCGAATGAGTGGATGGAGACCGGGAGATGTGACGTTAATGCAGAGGGTTATGGTAGTGAATGTTTTACTGTATAGTAAATTGTGGCATGTGGCAAGGGTATACCCACTCGTGGGAGAGATGTTGAATTATTACAACGGAGCGTTGCGTATATATGGGGTTTTGGTAGACATTGGCTTAATAAGGAGGTTGTCATGACGCCAGTTAGTAAGGGAGGTTTGGGGTTGATACCCTTACATAGGAGGCTTAGAGGGATATATGTAAAGCAGAGATATGTGGAGGAGGGAGGGGGGTAGCGGGTGTCAGTGGTCATGCGTGAGGTACGGAGGTGGTGGAGTGGACGTGACCTGAGTTTATGTGAGGCAATGTTGAGGTTTTACTAGTTGTCAGAGAGCCAAGGGGCTTTCGGGTGGGGGTTTTGGACAGCTTGGGGGAGGCGGGGGTATAGTGCAAGGGTAGCAGAGTACCCAAAGTATAATTGGCGGGCGACTTGGGTAGGTTTCCGGAAGTTGAGGCTGAGGGCGAGGGGTTAGGGAGACGGTTTTTCGATTCCTACATGGAATCTTGGCTTCTAAAGCGCAATTGTTTTTAATGGGTTTAGCGAGTGAGGGTACTTGTTTGAGATGTGGGCTTTGGATACGTCGTATCATGGGTGTATTTTGTGAAGATTTAGGCGGGGCGGGAATGGTTTGGCGGGTCCTGAGGAGTGTAGGTGGGTGTGGGCTTTCGGTGTTAGGGGCTTTAAGACTGGATATTGGTGGATTTGAGGAAAATGTACGTAGAAGTTTAATGTACCGGGTGGTTGATTTCATATATGTGTCGTGGGGTATGCGGAGGTAGTGGGTGGGAGGCGGGTTCGTGCCTTGGCGGCACATTTTTACAGGACGAAATGTAGGAATCAGGGTTTGTATGGAGAACTTGGGTTGAGGCTTTCTCTGAGGGTTATAGAACGATGAGGGTGGTGTCCCTTTTAAGGTTTTGGGGATGACGTAGGAACCAATCGAGGGGACTGGTCGAGTGGGGGGAGGGGAGGTTGGGTATATCCGGAAGGGGTTGACTAGGGTATATATGGTTGTTTGATGTGTGGTTGGTTAGGCGTGGGTATACAGGGTTGAAGCTAGGATGGGTTGGGTCGGGTGGTATCGTGGGTGTCCGATTTTGGACGTTTCGGGGGTTTTAGGGGGTTGTAGGTAATTTTTCAGGTGTGTGTTGACTCAGACTTGGAGTGATGTTGGTTGGGGATGGGGGTCATAGGGGTCATGGACGCATGGGGTTTTCCTCTAGGATGTAGTAGTGTAATCTAAAGTTAAAGTAGTAGGGTTTGTCGGTGGTGATGTGCTGGCAGTTTGCATTTATGTGGCAGGTTGGAGGTTAGGAGGTATTAGGTGTTAGACAACCGACAGTTTGCAGGTGTGCTTGGGTGAAGTTGGCTCAGGTATCTGTGGCAATTCATGTAGGATTAAGTTGATGTTTTGCTATGTTTTTCTTAGGTTTAACGTTTTTAGTACTGTATTCTGTATGTGTTCCCTATCTTTTGTTTGAATTATACATTATGAGCAGCTTCTGCATATTTTTGTGTTTTTTTCTAGAGTGTTTGTATATGTATGCAACACAAATGTGTTTTGTGTGGTCTTATTCTCCGGTGTGGGAATGTGACGTTGTGTCGTAGACAGTGTTGTCTACGGTAGTGATGGCTTGATGTTAATGTATTTCTTATTTAAGATGATGTTGTGGTGTGACCCTTGTTTCGGGGGTCAGTTGTTTTTATGTGTTATTGTGCAACACCTGTTTCATAGGCAGGAAGTTTAAGGTTTTATTTATTTCATGCCTATGTACTGCGTTTTGTGGTGGGAAGTAGTAAGATATGTAACCAACGGTTTAATTTTTGTGGTGTTTTTGAGACAATGTATGTACAGTTTCATTGACAGTGTGTTATGTTATTGTATAGAAAAAATAGCAGGATGGGTAGGAGGATGGACATTTTTTGTTTGTGCTTTTGGCACAGGGTTCTTATTATAGGATATATAGACAGATGTGTTTATTCCGTTATGTTTGCTTGTTTTGTTTATATGAGCCTGATTTATTTTGGGCATTTATTGGATTGTTATGTATATATGTGTTTTTAAATAAAATATATAAAAAAAAAAATCCTTTGTCCCGGATTTTGAGTATCTATACCTGGCTTCTCCAATGAGCATGCTGTTAGAGTCATTATATGAGTCAAGAGCCTTCAGTGATGACATAGAATCAGTAATGATGATAGAGTCAAGCTTAGTGTCATAGGTTAGCTTTAGTGCCATTAGGATAGCAAACAATTCAATTTGCAGTGTACACCCAGGTACCTATTTTTTTTTACTGATGGTTGAACATAGACAACCGGTGTAAGGAAGCACGTCCAATGTTTCCAACCTTTCGCCGGGAATCGACCGGACCCTCACCGTGAGAAGGGAGAGCTTTTGCCACCAGGCCATGGAGCACCGTGACATACAATAAATGATATACAATAAATTATATAGAATATATGGTATATAATAAATGATATACAATAATGGGGGGGTTGACGCTTTTATTATTCCTCAAATTCGCTCCCATTTTGTTTTCTGTCTCCAGGATTTCTTTTTTTTTCATAAAGACAGGGACTGTTTCCCCTAAAAATTTCCTCTCCATATCGTCGTCTCTCCCTCTCCAGGATTGTCATTCATCCCTATTTTGACTGGGTAAACCTGCATCTGGGGGATAACGTATCTACAAAATTATTTTCATTTTTCAATATATTTGCTGTTCAAACGAAAATTATCCTTAATAAGAAAGTCAGCAATTTATACTAATTATTATCCCTGGGTTATTAATCCGGGATAACCCAAAAAACCCAAATTATTGTGACTTTTTTTCCCGTGATTCTTCATCCAGCCCATAAGATTTAGCGCATGAGAGTCGACTAACACCAAGATACCTATTTACTGCAGTGGGGGGGCCGGGGGGTGTTACCCCAACCCTCCAGGATACTTCAGGTATACAATGAAAACAGGTGTTAGGAGACACGTCCAGAATCTTAACTCCCCCGGGATTCATCCAAGGTCCTTTCGATTGTAGCCGAACATTTCCCCCGAGCTAAGAGCAACATGGGAATATAAACCTTAAAAATGAAGTTGAAACCTTAGCAACATTATAAATGAACACTGATGCTTTCTAGAACTTATGGAAGAAAATTATAGCTTAGGTAAGTTTTTGTTTTTTTGGTAAAAATTATTTTTTTTTACATAAAAAAATTTAAAAAAATATATCTTTAAACGTATAAGAAAAATTTAGAAAGGACTTAATTTTTAAAATATTGTTTTAATTGCCCAAATTTTTACCTATTCGTCACACACACACACACACACACACACAATGGATCGAACCCATGATGCTTTGGCCCCCCTCATGGTGAGCGAAACACATGACACTCTAGTCCACTGAACCACAAACCCTTAAGAGAGCGCATCCAGTAGGACTGAATGTTGTATTCGCTACCCAAGGACATACGGTGTGGAGCCTCTAAGCTAATTTTTATATTTACACAGTGAAAACAAAAGCTAATTGTATTTTAGTCATATTCCATCACTCAGGATGGGGGTCTTACAATTTTATAATGTATGATTAAGAAGGAGGAGCTTAAGGAGGAGGAGCTTAAGGAGGAGGAGTTTAAGGGGGAAGGAGCTTGGGAGGTAGGGCTTAAGGAGGAGGAGTTTAAGGAGGAGGAGCAAGGAGGTAGGAGTTTAAGGAGGTAGGAGCTTAACTAATATTCCATTACAACTGTTTAGAAACATCGTATTAGCAAACAGTCGATGCTTGGGCACCTTATATGCGGAAAACACGGTAAATGTATGGGCAAGCAGGAGGACCTCACAGTGGGTCCACCAAATTGAGGAGGTCGTGGGAAATTTAAAACGTACGGGCAGGCAGAGAAGTCGAAGAAGAGACTTAGGTACAGTTCAGGACATATATTGGGGGAACTTTTCCCATGAGTGGCTTTAGCCCTAATGACGCCCAAAAGGGCCACTGGACGAAATGTTTACTAATAAATGTCCTGAACTATCCATAAATGTCCTGAACTATCCATAAGAACCTTTTTCCCCTTTTTCGGTATCCCAGACCATTTCTGGGGGAAAAGGAATCTAGGAAGACATTGTTATTTGATTAGTGGGATATAACACTAAAAAGGGTTTATGAATAAGACACTTTTCGCAACATTTGGAAACGTTTCGCCACAAGTCGCTTCTTCAGTCGTTTGCAGAAAAAGGAACCCCCCCAGCCTTAATTCGATGTTTCAGTCCCAAAATTCTCGGACATGGGGCTTTATACTGGTGAGAAAATGTGGGGCCGGCCGCACAGTGGGAGCCCCGTCGTAGGCCGGCCCACATGGCAGCCCGTCGTAGGCCGGCCACACAGTGGGGGAACCCCCCGTTTGGGCCGGCCGCCAGTGTGAATCCCATCATGGGCATGCCATAGGAGTGCCGGCACGTGGGGGACCCCTCTGGTCCGGCCGCTCAGTGTGAGTCCCCATGGGCATGCCACCGAGGAGTGCCCTCCGCACAGTGGGAGTCCCAAACGTTGGCCGGCGCTATTGGGAGTCCGTTGTGGGCCGTCCGCACAGGAGTACCGTCCGCACGAGGTGGAGCAGTGGTAGACGGAGTCACCGTGAAAAAAATTGTAGATGGGTTAACACATTGAATCAAGGCTGAGGACTGATTACCTCAAACTTGTCTCATCAATACACTAAAGTTGATAAATAAAACATAGAACAACTCTTGGGGACTTTTTTTGAGTAAATTTGGGAAAACGATTACAGAGAAGGACGGTGGAAGATGAGAGATTGGGTTTAGTCTCTTGCCTGGGGTCGATGTGTTCAGCCTTTAAAAATACTTTTTTAAGATTGACCCAGGTTTAGGGGCTGATTACCTCAAACTCCTCCTGTTTTCACCATTCTCCTTTTTTATGGGCTGATGAAGCCACTTTTGGGGGAAAAGTTTTCAATAAAGATACCCAAGTGTTGCATGTCTTACTCACCACTGGAGAGGTGCCCAAGCAGAGTAGGTCAGAAAAAAACGTAAGATGTAAGGTGGGCAGACTGAAGACAGATGGGCCTCATTAACGGAAAAAGATAAAGTCTGGCAGCAACTAAACCAAGATACTGGGAAATTTTTGAAAAAAATGACGTTGGGGGCTGGGGGGCTTGAACCACAGCAGTCTCCGCTGGGGGTCTTTGGGGCTTGGGCCACAATTTTTTAAATTAGACACATTGCAAACCCGGGGATCTTTATTGGGGAAAAGTTTTGCCCACATGGCTTCATCAGTCCAAAAAAAAGTAGAAATGTAAGGAGAGGAGGAGTTTTAGGTTACAGTCCTCGGGCCCGGGGTCGATGTGTTCAGTCCATCAATCTTGTTAGAAATGTAGCACAAAGGCCAGAGGTGGCTTATATGCTGTAATAGGAGATGGCAGGGGAGGCAGGTCATAGTGGCCTTTTCACTTCTAACAAGATTGATGGACTGAAACATCGACTCCGGCCGAGGGCTGATCCTCCTCCTCCCCCTTCTCTATTTTTTTTGGGCGATGAAACCGTGTGGGGAAAAAGTTTTCCCCAATAAAAAACCCAAGTGTTCTATGTGTCTAATTTTAAAAACTTTCGGTTCTCTGAACCATTCATCTACATTCTGGGCCACAATACTGCTGGGGATAAGAGTCCTGGTTTACAACAGTGCTGGAGGTCTGTGTCTCCTGGTATACAACTAGTGCTGGGGGTCTGTGTCTCCTGGTCTCAACTAGTGCGGAGGGCTGTGCCCTGGTATACAACTATGCTGGAGGGCTGTGCTCCCGGTCTACAACTAGTGTTGGGGGTCTGTGTTTTCCTGGTCACAACTAGTGCTGGAGGTCGGTGGGTCCCGGTTCAAAGTGCTGGGGGTCTGTGTCTCCCGGTCACAACTAGTGCTGGAGGTCTGTTCCCTGGTCACACCAGTGCGAGGTCTGGCTCCTGGTCTACAACTAGTGCTGGGGGTCTGTTCTCCTGGCACAACTAGTGCTGGGGGTCGGGGGGGCCCGGTTTTACAACTATGCTGGAGGGCTGTGTCTCCCGGTCTACAATAGTGCTGGAGGTCTGGGGTCCTGGTCCAACAATGCTGGGGATCTGTGGGGCCTGGTGTTAAGTCTCTTGGCTGCTTACTTTTGGGCAGTAGAATGGTAGGGGTGCAAAAGGGGGATGACTAGACTAGTTTATTAATGGCAAGGTGTAGGGAAAAAGGGGACAGAGTGCGGGGGCCGGGGGCCAGTTCAGGAGGAGATGCTGCTTCAGTGAGGTAGGCCGGAGGGAGAGAAGCATGGGTGACCAGCCCGACCTTGATAGGCCATAGAGGGGAGCACCATAGTGCCGCGAGTTTGAAACAGCCTAGGGATGTTTTCATCCCCTCCCACCTACCGCGTGTCGTCTCGGACAATACTGGGGGCACGAAGGGAAACAAGCAAGCAAGGGTTTCCCAGGGAAACTGGCCTTCCCGGGCACCCGACATTTACAATAGGAAATTTCCGGGGCAGGCCGAAAAAAATCTCCCCCTACTGAGTCGGGGAAGAGAAAACGGGGCCCGCCCGACAGCTGGGCAGAAGACAGAAAAGCCAACCGACACAGGAACAGAGTCTTCTATATACAGGTTGTCCACAGGGCCAGACGTCAACTTGACTGCACATCCATGAGCGCTGTAGCATCCTCACATCTGCAAACAATGACTGACAGTAGCTTTTCCCTAAGGTGTGACATTTAACTAAAAAAGGCGATCTTGCCCTTTTTATACAGGTTTTACAAGACACACTGGGTGCACACGTTGGCCCGCAGTCAAGTCGCCCGCCCCGCTGACAGACTTAGTGGTCAATCAAGGAGTACTGTGTCTTTAGCCGACTAGTGGACCCCGGCAGAACCCGACACCAACTGGTGATCCCGGGAGTCCCTGGTGCCCACGACTCTCGTTGATCCACGATGTCCCGGGCGAGCGCCCCGGGGAAGGCCCGGGGCATCAAACAGGCTAGAATGAAATATTTCGGCCAAGATGGCAGCAAATTCCCGTGCACCAGTGTGTCGTTTGTTTACAACAAAGGGTACTGTCACGGGTCCCAATCCCATTCGAAGTACCCCAACAAAGGAGCCCTGGGAGAGAACTTCGTCGATTTGACGAATTTCTGACTCGAGAAGGGTAATAAACACCTGCTTGTAATGGTAGATAACTTGACGCGACCAGTTAGTACCCACCCCCTGAAAAAACGGCCGAGACAGTCGCAAATTTTTTCCGAGCACGTTCCCTCATACCTGCCCACGTGTTCTCCTGCGACAATGGGTCGGAGTTCATAAATGCCACAATGAAGGAACTTGTTCCAGGTTTGAATTACCAACAACCCGAGCCCATCACCCCGGGGAGAAATTTTTGCGAACGAAAAAGCAAAGTTTGGGGGTGCCAGAGTAACCGTTAATCCGAGTTGTACCATGGGGGACGACCCCATGTTAGCATTTAACTTTCAAAAGCTGACAGAGACACCCCCTTTTGCCCTTTTCCCAGAAAATCAAAGTCTCGCCAACCCATGACGCCGATAACAGGGTAAGAGTGACAACGCGAGCAACGGGAACCCAAAAAAAAGCACCGATCGCCCCACGCAAGGAAAGGAAAGGGAGTTTTTTCCCAACCCAAAAACCCCCGGGCTAAATCGCCCCTTTTTGGGCCCACCTGCCACGACACCCGGGTGTTGAGGAGGGGTCCCCAAACCCAGAGAAGTCCCGACAGAAGAAATCATGTGCAGGGCCGGGTGGAATGGGGCTTCAAGCCCCGATATCCCGTCTAGCTTCACCCGCTATCCCACGACAGATGACAGTCCAAGGTCCATACTTATGGCCTAGACCCCGGACAGCAGTACATTTGGGCATTGACATACCCACTGACTTGTCCGACTCCCACGCTAGCTACGCTAATTGTTTGCTTGCAGTGACTGCTGTCCGGGGTCTCAGGCCATAAGTATGGAGCCTTACAGGGCTGTCATCTGTCGTAGGGGTAGCGGGTGAAGAACTAGACGGGTTTTCACAGGTTGAGTCTGATTGTGGCTTTGCAAGCCCGGATTCCAGCTCTGCTTCAGCTTGCACATGATCAATATACCTTGGTCAAGGTGAGCTTCTCTGATAGTTCCCAGCTATCTTCCCCCCCTCGAACTTTTGGCGGAGCTGTCGTAGGACACGGTAGGGTCCAAAACTTGGGGAAAAATTTTTGCATACCAGGGGTCTGTGTTTGGGGTTGAGCAACATAACTTTGCAACCTGGTTCCACCTTACTTTTTGCGTGGGCGTTGCGATCAGACGTGAACCTATCGTGGCTTTTTTTAGGTTCTCACGATGCTGGAAAACAAGCGTGGTCCGCATTTAACTATACCGGGGTTATGGGTCATAGATTGGGCTAGGCGGAGCAAACAGGATTTCGTACGGTAAACGCTTTTCATACCCTACAAGGCAAAAAGGGGGCTCGCCCAAACGAGCTGTTGAGGGAAGAGTTCAATGTACACTGAACATCTGGAATAGCGTCTGAGAGCGTTGCTGACCGGGTTTTTGGGGAAACGCAGACGGACACGGGGGAAAATTTTAAAAAAAAC